>PVKY010003989.1:0-20209 GCA_004027775.1 Bradypus variegatus
GTCCCCGCCCTCCCGCGCACCCCAACACCTCCTGGGCCCGCCAGGTACGCGCCCGAGTCCCTGTCGGACAACGTCTTCTCCTGCCAGTCGGACGTCTGGAGCTTCGGGGTTGTCCTCTACGAGCTCTTCTCCTACAGCGACAAGAGCTGCAGCCCCTCGGCTGTGAGTCGCCGCGGCCCCTCCCGCCCGTCCACGCCTCGGTGGCCCCGCCCCGGTCCGGGTGGCCCCGCCCTCACCACACTGATGCCCCCTTCCTCCAGGAGTTCCTGCGCATGATGGGGTACGAGCGAGACACGCCCGTCCTCTGCCGCCTCCTGGAGCTGCTGGCCGAGGGCCAGAGGCTGCCCGCACCCCCCGGCTGCCCGGGTGAGGTGAGCACAGCAGGGTCAGCCTCAGTTTCCCCATCTGTAGGTTCACTTGGGGTATCTGGCCAGTGAGCAGGCCCCTCTGGCGTCAGCCCCTACCAAGCTGTCTCTCGGTTCTGGCCTCGACCTTGCCACCCACTCATCCCTGGACAAGTCGCAAATGCTTTCAAAGCCTCAGTTTACCCATTTACTTGGGGTGTGGGGGAGGGGAGGCTGGTCATGCTGTCCATGAGCCCGTGTCACCCTGTCCTCCTGGTAACCAGCAAACATAGGTGCAAAGAGAACATTCCAGCGGTGACAGCACAGAGGAGGAGATGAAGGGGGGATGAGGGGGTCAGGGAGGGGCCTCCTGGGTGGCACCTGGAGGACAAGGGGGATCCGCCCTTTGGGTGCAGGGCACGGCTGGTACAAGGCCCTGACGCAGGATGGAGGCCTGAGTGGCCACAGTGAATACGCTGGGGGAGGTGGGGGGAGGCGGGAGGGGAGAGGGGTTTTTGTTCAAAGGGCCATAGGGAGCCACGGATGGTTTGGAGCAGGGGGTGGTCAGCATCTAATCCACGTTGGAAGACTTGTCTGGGCCTCACCTCTTCCCTCTGCTTGGCCCTGTCCCCAGGTCCATGAGCTCATGAAGCTGTGCTGGGCCACCAGCCCTGGGGACCGGCCGTCCTTCAGCACCCTGGGTCCCCAGCTGGACGCGCTGTGGGGTGGGGGCCGGGCCTAGTGCCCTCACCCCCAGGGCAAATGCACCACCCCATCCTCCCAGCTCTCCTGCACACCGACCCCTGGGTTCTGGTCCCCACCGCCTGCTGTGTGACTGCGGGCAGAAAAAGCCCCTCTCTGAGACTTGGAGTCCTTGCGAGTGTCCTCTGCTTCTCAGGGACCCCCATGGAGCAAATGAGGTTGCATCTGGGCTGCAGCGTGACCCTGGAATCTGTCAAGATCAAGATAGTTGCATCAGGGGCCCTTTCGAGCCCTGAGCTCTATCCACAGAAGCAGCAGGCTGGGCTCAGGCCCCTCTGCCCCCCGGTTCCTCCTGCCTGGCTGGGTGTCCAGTCCCCTGTTGTATTAGTTCTCTAGGGAACAGAATCAATGAGGGGTGTCTCTGACTATCAAATTGTAAAAGTGACTCATGCTACTGTGGGTATGCACGAGCCCAAATTCTGTAGAGCGGTCAGCAAACTGTCAACTCCAAGGAAGATGTCTGATGAGCTCCTCAGGAAACGAACCAGCAAGTTCAATGAACTCCTCAGGAAATGCTTCACTGGGCAGCCGAAGAAGTGACGGTCCTCTGTCTGTCTCGCTTATAAGTCTTCAACTGATTAATTGGATTAAATCCAGCCAATTGCATTCTCTCATTGTGGAAGACCCACCCTTTGGTGAGTCATCAGTCACAGCTGCAGCCAATTGACTGATGATCTAATAACCCAGCCTGTCGGTCTATTGACCAGCCTCAAACATCCTCACAGCAATTGTTAGGCCAGTGCTTGCCTGACCAGACACCTGGGCACCATCACCTGGCCAAGTTGATGCATGAACCAACCATCACACCTGTGCACTGGGGACATCAGTGGGGCTCCAGGTTAACGCTCTCAGCCCCCCTTGCCCCACTGATTCGCTGGAGGAAGCCAAGGCTGAGGGCAGCTTCTCCATTGGAAATTCACTTTCCGGGGGAGCTGTGGGGAGGCTCCTGGTAAGACACGGTCTTTTCTGTCCTGACCCTTTGAGGGTCACATGACAGATGACATGGGAACTCTCTGGGAGCTGCTCAGGCTGTTGGGTAGGGAAAGGCATTCCCACTGGGTGGAAGAGCATGTCGAGGGCTCAGAGTACGGAGGTCGAGAGCTCAGCGGCTGCAGCCATGTCTGCCGCTCACAGGCTGCATGACCCTGGGCTGGTTGCTTTCCCTCTCTGGGCCTCAGTCCGATCTGCAAAATGGGGTGTAGATTGCAGCAGCTGCACGCACCCCTAACCATGCAGGGTGAAAACCTCTGCATCGCGTGCTCCTCTCCAGGGTAGACACTGCCGCCTTGGTCTCCCTGCAGGGCCTTTCTGATCCTCTGCCTCTCTGGAAAACTCTTGTTCATCTTTCAGAACCCCAGCCATCACCTCCTCACAGCCTTCCCCAGCCCCCATGACTCTGCTCCAGCCGAGCCAGGACCCCAGACTACCCAGGCCCTGTCCAGCTCTGCCTCCACCCCTACCCTGGCCCGGGGGTCCTTGGGGGAGCCAGGCTGAGGCCTCCAGCCTTGGGTGGGTGCAGAGGGGGCACCGGGAGTGTCTGTTGACTAATAAAGGAGTTCAGTGGAAAAAGTGGTTTGTTGCTGGATCTGGGGTGATGGGAGTGGGGGCATGTGCTTAGGGCTGTGGTTAGAGACCCCTGGGGGATCCCATGGCCACCTCAGGGTGGGCTGGAGGAGGGAGCCCCTGAAGAGAGGACAGCTGGGTGGGGCCTTGGCTGGGGCCTCAAGGATGCCACCCCTCCCCCAGCCCCAGCTGCTGGCCTTGGCTCCATCCTGGGGGAGCTGACTGTAGGCTTGGGGGGGTGGAGGGGACAGGCTGCTCCAGGGCGGGGGTGTCAGGGGGCGAGACGGGGGGAAGCAATGTCAGCAGGGGCTGGGTGGGTCCCTGTGTCCACCCAGGGCTGCTGACAGCTGGAAAGATGCAGAAAATGACAGAGATGGAGAGAGACAAGGGGAGAGAGACAGACAGACAGACAGAGGTCCAGAGAGCTCAAGACAAGAGAGCTCTGATCCTGCTTTTAGTGCTGGGAAAACTGAAAGGGGGTATCTGGGATCAAGTGAGACCTGGGACCCAGGCACTCCTGCCTTGGCGTGAGGCTTCTCCCTGACCCCCAGCCTCAGTTTCCACTTTTGGTAAATGAGGGCATAAGTCCCCTGGGCCAAGGTGGGACCCAAGCAGAGGCTGAGAAACTTTTGGGCCTTCTGTCCCCGCCCAGCTGGAGGAGCCCCCAGTCCCGGGTCTGGGCGAGGCCAGAGTGGCTGGGCTGTCCCGGCTCCGGTCCCGCCCTCGGAGCCTCAGTTTCCTCATCTGTGAAGCAGCAGGGATTTCCGGGCGCTGGATGCCTCTTCTGGGCTGACCAGATCTCCCTGAATGCTGGGGTGACTTCTCCACGTGTCCGTTTCGCCTCCTTAAAACGGTGAAAAAGCCCAGAATCCATGTCCTGCTCCCGCAGGCGAGGCCACCCCAAGGCCCCGGCCCTGAGGAGCGACTCGCGCCCTGACCGCGCCCGTGACCTTCCCCGCGGACAGCCCTGCCGGACGCCCCGTCCCTGCGCCAAGGCCGCCGCTGAGGGGGGCAGGCCTGATAAATAGGGGGGTCTCCGCCGCGCCGGCGCCTCCGCCGCCATGGACCCCCGCGCGCCGGCCTGGGCGCTCGTCCTGCTGGGCCCCGCGCTGGCGCTCGCCCTGGGCCCCGCACCCGGCCCCGCGGCGCCGGAGAAGCTGTGCGGCCGCCCCTTGGTGCGCGCGCTCGTGCGGGTGTGCGGGGGCCCGCGCTGGTCCCCTGAGCCCCGGAGGCCCGCGGCCCGCGGCGACCGTGAGTGGGGGGCTCCCAGGGGCGGGCTGGGGGGTCCTGCTGTCCCCGGGGTTCACCTGCCCGGCGCGCGCTCCGCGGGGCTCCCCGCAGACGGGAGGGGGTGAGGCCGGGAGGAACCGCGTCTCTAGTGAGGATGCTCGTGGGCCTGTTACACACGCGCGTGCCCCTGTGTGTGTGTGTGTGTGTGTGACGCGACACGGGGCGGACGGGTCTGCAGAGGTGCATGTGGGGGAGAGGGCTGGGGTGCACGTGTGTGTGCCCTCCACCTGCACACACACACACTCGCGTGTCACCCCTGCTGTCCTCTGTGCTGAGAGGCATCTGTGTGTCTCTTTGGGGGTCTTGTACCTCTGAACCCCTGGGATGCACTGGGAGCACCCCCAAGGTCTGCGGCTCCAGCACCCCACCCCCCTAGGCCAGGCTTGGGTCATTGGGGGTGAGCTGAGGCTCTGGGGGTGCAAACAGCGAGGTGACCAGCGAGTCACCACAGGGGGAGGAAATGAACGTCCAGTATACAGTAGATGCTTATAAGTGCTCACTGCTTCTGTTCACATGCACGGTCAGCCTGTGGGGTGGGTCACTGGGTGGGATGTGAGCGTGCAGGTGTGTGCACGCGGCGGGTGGAGGCCCCCTGGGGACCCCACCCCTGAGTTCCTCTGTCCGCAGGTGAGCTGCTGCAGTGGCTGGAGGGACGGCATCTCCTGCAGGGGCTGCGGGCTGACGGGGACGCCGGCTGGGAGCCCCTGCCCCAGGCCTCTCCACATCGCCGCCGCCGCAGGGCAGCCACCAGCAACCCCGCCCACAGCTGCTGCCTCAGTGGCTGCACTTGGCAGGACCTGCTGACACTCTGTCCCCAGTGACCCCTCTGGGGTCCCCAAGGTCCAGGCAAGCTCCTGGGGCCACAGAGCACCCATAGAGCCCCTCGCCTGGTGGAGGCATTGTTGATTACCTCCAGGAATGGGGAGCTCACCACCTCCCCCAGGTGACCAGTGCCCCTTGTCCTCTGTCGGGGGGGGGTGGCACCCTCCAAACTGGCCTGGAGGGTCCTCAGTTTTACAGAGTGCCAGAACAGTGAGGGCCAAATGCAGAGCCTCGGACGCCACCCTACCCCCTGCTTGCCTGGCACCCCTTGTTGCTGTCTCCCTAGCAGCAAATAAACAACTCTCCTGCAGAATCCAAAACTGCTTCCTGCATTTTCTCTGGAGAGGGGACAAGGGTGGGTCAGCCCCGTGCGAGCTGTGTCTGCTGGCAGCCACGGACCACCAACTCCTCCAGGAGCTCGGAAACAGTGTGGGAGTCATGACAGCATGGAGTGGGGAAACTGAGGCCCAGGGAAGATGCCGCTCGCCCAAGTCAGAAGGAAGGGAGCAGCTGAGCCCAGGATTCAAGCCAGTTCTCTCTAAGCCTAACTCAGTTCTCTGCCGGAGCCCATGGAGGACCCCAGCTCCAAGTTCCCCCTTCCCCCTGAAGTGGGGATTTTATGATCTGACCCCCTTGTAAAAGTGATCAAACGTTAGATGATGGGATTTAAAAAATTTTGAGAAACTTCATCTCTCTTTCCCTCTGACCCCAGCTCTCCCCGCTTCTCACAAGCAGCTGCTGCTCTGCGGCTTGCATCTCCTTCTGGCCAGGTCACCCCTGCTTTCCACCATTCCCCACCCTTGTACACACGTGGCGCTCGCTCCGGTCGCTTGGGTGACTGTCCCTGCTGCTGGGCACATGGGCATCTCCAGCTCCCGCTGGGCAGGGGAGCCGGGACTGTCCCGAGGCCACAGGGAGCCACAGCGGGTCTGAGAGCAGGGGCAGGGGAGGCCGGCTCTGTCCGCCAGGAGCCCCTGCAGCCCCGCGCCCCCAGCCGCCCTGCCTGACCCTGCCTCGGCCTCCACCGCTCAGGAAAGCTGCTCGGCGGTTCCTCAGAAAGTTAAAGGGAATTACCCCATGACCCAAGGGCAATAGGGAGCCACGGAGGGTGTGTGAGCAGGAGGGGGCAAGGCCAGCGCCGCCTTTAGAATCCCCTGCAGCCCCCACCACACCCAGGCCACTTTCTAGTGGAAATGAGCCCTTGGGATGAATGTAGAGTGACTTGTATTAAAACTTTTTATTTAAAAAACAAACCCTCCAGGTCTTCACAAAATGTTTATTCCCTGAGGAGCCACCTCTAGCCCTTGCTCTGCCACTGAGGTTTCCCTCCCCGTCGGGAAGCCCGGGTCCCAGACACCTGCCCACGGCCAGCAGGGCAGGGGGCCATGGGGCTTTCCCCAGTCTAAGGGCTTAGGGCAACCGAGGGCTGGAATGCGCCCTTCTTGGTCTGGTGGAGGGAGCATGAGCTCTGGCCCCAGCACAGCTCCCCGAGATCGTGGAGGGCCCAGATGTGGGGGCTGGGTCCTGCCAGGGACCCCAGCAGCTCTGAGCCCCCCCAGAGCCTGAAATGGAGAGCCGCCCCCTCCTCTGCCCAACACATCACCCTCACAGCCCCTTCCGGGCCCTCCCACCATCTGAGGGGTCCAAGGTGGGGGGAGGGGAGGGTAAGAGCAGGACTGGCGTTTCCAGGCCAAAAGCAGCTGCCCATTTCAGTTGGACGTGCACCCAGGTGTCCTAAGGTCGGGCTGGGCAGGGGGACCAGCCCCGCTGGGACAGAGATGTGTCAGGGATGCTTCCACCATTAGCCACATAGAAAGCAGGGAGGGTGCTGGAGCATGGTCTAAGCAGTTAGCAGGTGGGTTTTCAAGGATGTGTAGGAGTTTGCCAGTAGGAATTCATTCATCAAACCCTCCCTGGTTACAAAGCCACAGTAACCAAAGCAGCATGGTACGGCAAAAGGACAGACCCAGAAACCAAGGGAATTGAACTGAGGGCTCAGAAATCAGCCTTCACATTTACGGTCAGTTGATTTTTGGCAAGGGTGCTGAGTTCACTCAGTGGGGAAAGAATAGTCTCTTCGATAAATGATGCCAGGAAATCTGGATGTTCACGTGTAAAAGAATGAAGGGGACCCCGACCTCACACCATATACAAAACTAAACTCAGAATGGATCAAAGACCTAAATATAAGAACCAGGACTGTAAAACTCCTAGGAGAAAATCCAGGAAAGCGTCATCAGGACCCAGTTTCGGCAATGGTTTCTTAGACTTCTTAGACTTTACACCCAAAGTACAGCAATAAAAGAAAAAACAGATAAATGTGACCTCATAAAACTCAAAAACTTTTGTGCCTCAAAGGACTTTATCACAAAAACAATATGACAACTTACACAGGGGAGAAAATATTTGGAAACCACATATCTGAATATCTGACAAGGGTTTAATATGTAGAATATATAAAGAAATCCTTCAACTCAGCAACAAAAAGATAATCAACCCAATTAAAAGAAAAAAAAAGGCAAAAGACTTGAATAGACATTTCTCCAAAGAAGATATACAGAGGGCCAAAAAGCACAGGAAAAGGTGCTCAAACATTAGCTATTAGGGAAATGCAAACAAAAACCAAAATGAGGTTTTATTTCACACCCATTCAAATGGCTGCTATTAAAAAAATGGAAAATCACAAGTGTTGGCAAGGATGGGGAGAAATAGGAACACGTATTCAGTGCTACTGGGGATGTAAAATGGTGCAGCCACTGTGGAAGAGTTTGGCAGTTCCTCAGAAAGCTAAGTATAGTATTGCCCTAGGACCCCCAATCCGCTCCTAGGTATATACCCCAAAAGGACTGAAAGAGGGACTTGAGCAGAAATTTGCACACCGATGTTTATAGCCGTGCTTCCGAAAGATGGAAGCAACCCCGTGTCCATTAGCTGACGAATGGATAATCAAAACCTGGTGCATACAACGGTGAATAAAATCTAGAAGCCCCCACGGAGCCCCCCATCAGCAGATCCAAAGCCTACGCTGGTTTTTATTACCTGTAAATGCCCGGCTTGTCCAGAAAACCACATTTAATTACAGCTGATCAGTTCTTGCCGGCTAACTCCTCACCCCTAAGCAGCCACCTGCTCCCCACTGGGTAAGACCCTCCCGAAGTAAAAAGGAAACTTAGTGTCAGCTCACCCTCTGTAGCCCCCTGCCCGCCTCTCGGGGGCACCCTGCCCCTTTGCGAATGAGGTGCTGTTGTGTTCATAAGTCCCTGAATGAAGTTCCCAAACTGCGGGAAGGTTTTCCTTTAACACAATTCAGCCGTGAAAAGGAGTGAAGCCCTGATCCACACGACAACACGGACCGATCCTGAAGATGTCGTGTTGCGGGAAACCAGCCAGACATGAGAGGACAATTATCTGATCTCACTGGCATGAAGGATTTAGAGTAAGGAAACTCCTCGGGCTGCCAGGGGACGGGGTGCGGGCAGGGAATGGGGGGCTGAGGCTTAGATTGTGCAAAGTCTCTGGGATGATGCACAAAGTTTGGTAACCGATGGCGGTGACGCCAGCACAGCTTGGTGATTGTAATGAATGGCACCAAATTATATATTTGAATGTGGCTAACAGGGGGAAATACTAGGCTGTGTGTATGTTATGGAATAAAAATTAAAAAAGAAAGCCAGGGAACACCACTAGACAACCAGTGAAACCTGAGTGGAACAGAGGACTTTGGCTAATAGTACAATTATAAAAATGTGCTCTCATGTGTTGTAACAAATGCTCCACACCAATGCAAGAGGCTAATAATGGGGTGGTATATGGGAAGCCTGTATTTTACACATGATTTTTCTGTAAACCCAAAACTTCTTTAATAATAATAATAATAATAATAATAATAATAATAATAATAATAATAAATCACTCCAGAGGATAAACAAGGCTGCTGACTCATGGGTTTACATCGGGAATTCACACGGCCTGTGAAGTCTGAAGAATTCCAAGCCTAAACTTTCACTTCAAATGGTCCTGGGCAGATAGTGCAGTCAGCTGACTGAGGAAACAAACACAAATCGTCTTTGGAGAAACTCAACTTCGGGGCAGACAAAGCCCAGGTACAATGACATCCCATAGTTAGAGATCACAAAACACACAAGGCAACACCTTCCCGTACAGCGAGAAGGAACAGAAACAGCCAACAGAGCTAGACCCTTAAATACCAAGATATGGGCACCATTGGGTTGGCAAATAAGTAAATTCACAGTATTTAGAGAAATTCAAAGAGTTTGAATGCTCTTACAAGCAACCAAGCAGATTTTAAAAAATAACTAAAATTCAAGAATAGTAATTGAAATATAAACAAAACAAAACGCAACACCGTCCCCGGCGCTCTCCAGCGCCCGCGCACTCGGGCCCGGCGCCGGGTAGGAGCACGCGGCTGCGCCTCTGGCCGCGCGCGCTCTGGTGACCATCCCGGCCGCTCAGTAGACACGCACCCGCCGGCCGCAGGCCAGGTCGGGCCGGCTCACCGCGTCCCACATGAGCAGCATCTCGTAGGGCACGAAGCGGTGGACCAGCAGCAGCTCCCGGTAGAAGCAGGGGTCGAAAGAGGGCAGGCGCGCCGAGGGCGCCCGCACCCCGCCCGTGCGGATGCCGCTGTGCGAGGCGGGCGCCAGGCCCTCGCGCTCCAGGCACATGCCCAGGAAGACGTCGTCGATGGGGAAGAGGTCCAGGGCGCGGGCGGCCCGGCGCAGGGCCGCGGCAGTGAAGCGCGACAGCAGGAAGCCGCCGCCCCCGCAGTAGGGCGGGTAGCGCTCGGCCCGCGTCACGATGGGCGGCACGTAGTACTTGCTCCAGGGAAGCCGGACGGGACCCACCTGGCGGATCAGGTGCCCCACGAAGAGGTGGCTGCTGGGGTCCTGGCCCTGCAGGTAGGTGACCATGTTGTCCGTGTGCGCGAAGACATCATCATCCCCGTTGAGCAGGAAGCTGGCGTTGGGGCACTGCTTCTCCTGCCACTGGAGAAAGAGCACCTGTGGGCGGGGCACAGAGGCTTGAGGGCTGCGGCCATGGCCTGGTGTCCCCTTTGGCCACCACAGCCCGGGGGAGCCTGGGAAAGAACGTCTGCTGCTGTCCGCCCTGCCTCTGGGATGCTGGGATTCATGGGGATATGGAGATAACGTTCCACAGAGTGCTGAAAAGTGCTTGAAAATTGTCACGTTTATGTTTATTGTCATTTCTTCCAACTCCTGGTGGGAGCCCTGTCTATAAGTCACTAACTGTGTGGTTGTCATTTAACACCTGCCTCTCCCACCAGGCTCTGGGCTCACCCAGTGTGGGACTGTGACTTCCCTCCTGGCCAGCCCCTGTCACCCAGCACCCTGTTGGGCCAGCACTTCAGAGCTTAGGTTTTCCGGCTCTAAGATCAACCTTGGAGCCTCCTGGAAGCCTGCCTTCCTCACAGCCAGGCAGAGCCCTTGCTCCCTTCTCCCAGGGCTCCCTCAATGTCTTTCTGCTGGAAAGGTGGCGGCTGTGTTGTTCCGCAGCCCTGAATTAGAGGCTATTCTTTCCAGTGCAGCATGAAAGTGTTGGATTAGACCCAAGGCAGGACTTCCCTGTTCAGCAAACACTTACTGGCTTACCCTGGAGAGGTACCAAGCAGCCCAGCATTTGAGGGCACAGACTCTGGAACCCAGCTTCTGGGTTGGCACCCCTACTCCACACTCCCTGGCCGTGTGTCCTCCCTAACCTGGACCTCAGCCCCTCAGCTATAAATGGGGCGTCTGAGAAGTGCCTGTCTCCCTGCCTGGAAGAAGACTCCAGAGTCCAGTGGCTGCAATGGGGACAGTAAGGGGTGGTGGTGGCCCCTGGGAGGGAGGACCTCATCCGGTGACCCTGCCGGCGCACCTGCTTAAGCGTGAGGTTGAAGAAGGAGTCGTGGAAGTCCCACTGCAGGATGTCGCCGTGCGCGCGCGCCTCCAGCGCCAGCAGCCGGTTCACCTTGAGGGCCTCGAGCGCGCTGGCCGCGGTGCCCACCAGGAAGAGGCGGCGCAGCGGGGCGCCCCGTACCTCGCGCTCGCGGCCCCAGGTGCGCCGCACCAGCTCGCGCCGCTCGTAGTTGCCCGGCGACGACTTGACCACCAGCAGCAGGAAGACGCGCGGCGCGCACTTGTCCCGCGGCGCGTCCTGCAGCAGGGGGAACTCGCGGCAGTGCTTGTAGAGGAGGAAGTCCTTCACGTGCCGCGGCTGCTCCCAGAAGCCGGGCTGCGCCGCCGCCGAGGCGTTGGCCCGGCACCGGGAGGCTGCACGCGGGCGCGCGGGTGGCGCAGCGGGGGCCGCGGGGGTGCCCGGCCGCTCCTGGGGCACTGCGAGCGGCCAGGCGGGCGGGGGGGCGCGCAGATGGAGGAGGGCGAGGGTGAGGGCGCCCAGGGCCAAGGCCAGGCCCACCTGGGGCCGGAGACATCTCATGGCTGCGGCGTCCCAGGAGACCCCTGCAGAGCGAGACGCGCGTTAAACCTGCGCCAGGTGCCGCGCGCTTCCCCGCGAGGCCCCGCCCCCGGCTCACCTGGGCGGTGGCTCGGGTTGTAAAATACTTGTAGCTTAAGCCCCGCCCAGCCCCGGGGCCCCTCCACGGCCCCAACCTGTGGATTCTGAGATGCCCAGACCGGCTGGGTTCACTGCATTCCCCATCACCTCCTTATATCCCAGCATGGAGATACCAAGGAGGGCTTCCCAGAGGCAGGTGCCCAAATTCGCCCACCAACCTGGTCCTCCTTTCCTCCTTGCTTCAGAGATGGCCCAGGAGCCTCCCCGAGGGGCGGATGATGTGCTGAGGAAGCTGGACAATCCCCTTTTATCAGCTCAGAACTGCTGGGAATCCTTCTGCTTCCCTTTTCACCTATCCCTCCAGGAAGCCCGTAGCTCTGGGTTCCTGGTGCAACCACCCATGACCCCGGCTCCTCAGAGGTCCCTCAGGTCCTGCCCATCCCAAGCCTCGTTCAGTGTCTTCCTCAGAAAACTCCTGTTCTTCCTTTAAATGCTATCTCAAAGGATCCTTCCTCCAGGAAGCCCTCCTGGATTCTTCAGGAAGAGTCCTGGCTCCCTGTTTGATACCCCCAACCTCTGTCTCTCTCTGGCCCTATCTTAAACCCCTGGCACTGGGGTATTTGGGTCTGGTTCTGTCTTTCCCAGACTACAAGCTGCCTGGTGGTCCTGGCATTGCCCAGCATGAGACAGACACATGGAGGAGGCACGAAGGGTTTGAGGATATCGCAAATAATTGTGAGTTTGTTAATTCTATGTCTGGCAAACTCCTATGCATCCTTCAAAACTCCAGCTCAATGACCCTTCCTCCTGGAAGCCTGCCTTCCTCACAGCCTTGGTCCCTTCTCCCAGGGCTCCCTCAATGTCTTTCTGTCTGGAAAGGTGGCGGCTGTGCTGTTCCGCAGCCCTGAATTAGAGGCTCTTCTTTCCAGCGCAGCATGGAAGTGTTGGATTAGACCCAAGGCAGGACTTCCCTGTTCAGCAAACACTTACTGGCTTACCCTGGAGAGGTACCAAGCAGCCCAGCATTTGAGAGCACAGACTCTGGAACCCAGCTTCTGGGTTGGCACCCCTACTCCACACCCCCTGGCTGTGTGTCCTCCCTAACCTGGACCTCAGCTCCTCAGCTATAAAGGGGGCGTCTGAGAAGTCCCCAACTCACAGGATTGTTTGTTGAATGAACATGTGACCCTCAGTTCTTACCTCAAACTGTCTTGGGGTGTCCGTGCTGGGCCAGGGTTACCCTGCTCTCTCAACAGGGAAGAGTCAGTGAGTCCTCTTGGGCCCCCTCCTGGGTCCAAGAGGCCATTTCCCGCCACGCCCAGTCCCGCACTGCCCACTGCCCGGCCACAGCCTCTCCAGCCATGGGCAGATTTGCAGCAACAGCCTGGGCTCAGGCCCTACCCCACGGGTTTTGCTGTGTGGACTTGGGAAAACAGCTTGGCATCTCTGAGCCTCAGTTTTTGAGATGTAAAATGGGGGGAATCAACCTTAAGTGAGAACGTTGTTCTGGGGATTTCACCCTCACACCCTGGGCCCAGCGTGACCCTCAGGACCGTGGTCCTGGCCGTGTCCCCTGCCTGGGACACCCACCTCCACCCCAGCTCCCCTTCTTGCCTCCCTCCTGCCTTTGCCCAATGACCCTTCTCGGGAGGCCTCCTCAGGACACCCCATTTCCTTAGCAGCCCCGGGCCCCTGCCCTCTTCTGCTTTTTTCTTTTTCCGTCACACATTTAACCTCTTAAAATACATAACAATTTTTTAATCTGCTATGCTTCGTGTCCATCTCCTCTACCATAACGAGAGCTCCACACAGCCCGTCTCCTTCACCATTTTATCCCCAGACCCTAGGGCAGGGCTTGCACACAGTGGGTGCTTGGGCTCAGCACACAGTGGGCACTCACGATGCAAGGCTGCAGGGGTGAGAGAACGAGGGGTGCTGAGTGGCCATGACATCTGAAGGGCATTGGCTCTCGGGACGAGGGCTGTCTTTGTTCATTCGGGCCGGCATCGGCCGCAGCCTTCTGGGCCCTGGGCTCCTCCTGGAGACCCCGCAGTGGCAGGATCGGGGTACACAAGGCCCTGTCCCCTGGGCAGCCCACGCCATGATGGGGAGCAGACCCCAACCCAGCATGAGGGACCCAGCGCTGAGCGAGTTCCCAGGGTCACGGTGGCTGGAGTCCGAGCTCTGGGGGACGTTTCAGGTGAGTGAGGACAGCAGGGGGAGGCGAGCCCACGACGGGGGCAGGAGTGGGCTGGGTGGGCCGAGGGAGCCGGAAACCCTGCTGGGGGTGACCCCTGGCTCCCAGCCCGGGGCACGGCTTCCTGAGGGCAGTTCCCAAAAGGCAAATGGGGGTTCTTGAAGAGAGACCACGAACGGTGAGCAGGTGTGGGGGCTGGAACTTGGTCTGTCTGGTGGCCCCTCAGGGTTACACACGGAGTTGCCAGGACCCCACAACCCCAAGGACTGAGAGCAGGGCTCGGACAGGGGCTTGCACCCCAACATTCACCACAGCATTGTTCACAAATAGCCAAGAGGTGGAAGCAACCAGCGCCCATCGACAGATGAGGGAGAAACACAATGCGGCCCACCCAGACGATGGGATATCTCTGAACCCTAAAAAGGAATGGAGCTCTGCTCCCCAAAGAGATGACGCCGAGTGAAAGAAGCTGGACTTGGAAGGCCACATATCGTCTGATTCCACTAAAAGGAAACATCTAGAACAGGCCGATCCATAGACACAGAAAGGGGTCAGAGGTGACTGGACTGGGGGGTGCAGAGTGTCTGTTTGGGGTGGTGGGAAAGTTCTGGAAATGGAAAGTGGTGATGGCTGTACAACGTTATTAAAGTGAGTGATGGCTGTAGGGACACGTGTGTCGCCAGCAGGAAAGCTGGACGTTAAGGCCTGGGAACGCACACCCCAGTGAAGCTCGGGGTGGGCGACGGCTGTGGTTAGTTTACAAATACAGAGAAGTTCTTCCATTGAACTAGAACAAATGTACGACACAAGAAAAGAAGGAACTGAAAGAACACGCCGAATCCCAGAAGGACTGGGGAGGGGGCGGTGTCACTGGCCCTGAGGCTGGGGTGCTGCTAAACGCCCCACAACACACAGGGGAGGCCCGACCCTAAGGAACGCTCTGGCCCCAGACACCCACAGCCGCAGCTGAGAGACCTCAGCAAACGTGGATATTGACAACTCAGCA
Source organism: Bradypus variegatus (assembly GCA_004027775.1). Lineage (NCBI taxonomy): Eukaryota > Metazoa > Chordata > Mammalia > Pilosa > Bradypodidae > Bradypus > Bradypus variegatus. The sequence continues at coordinate 14,519 of PVKY010003989.1, forward strand.
AAACCCAGGCCCTGGGGCTGGGGAGGGGCGAGGGGGGTAAAACTACGAAATGGATCATATTTCTGGGATGGGAGAGTGGGCAAGTCAGGGCAAAAGAGGATCTCTTGGGGGAGGCTGTTTCATTTCGTTCATCCATCAATGTCTGTTTGTGTACCTGCAATTATTTTTCTCTTGTTTACTTGTAAGAACTCTTTACATATGAGGCACTTAATCCTTTGTTGGCTACCTGCATTCCCCATTTTTTCTTCCCAGATCTATGGATTTTCTAAGTAGAGGGATCCCATGGATAATCATCACCCCCAGCCCCCAAGGTCTCCTCAAGTTTCATTGGCTGGTTCTGAGCAGGCCAGCCCAGCGGCTCGCTCCCCTCCCTTCCCCTGCTCAGTAGACCTCTATTGATGCAGCCAAGATGCCCCTCCCTTTCCCATCCGCCGAGACCAACCCACCCACGTGGATCTTATGGTCTAGAGGGGCTGGGGCCCCACACCTGCGATGGAGGTGCTTGAGCTCGGGCCCCGTGGGGGTGAGGGACGGCTTCACTGGGGAGAGGACCCTCCGGCAGCGGAGGAGGGGCATAGCCCTCGGCTGGGCCAGGCTGGGCCATTGATGGGAGCCCCACCCAGCCTGGGCTCCGGTTTCCGAGCCCCACCCCAAGGGCCCACCCCTCCAGGCACAATACGTAAAACAGGTTTATTGGACTTGTTGGAATCCAAACAGCTGCTCGCTCCAAGGTTCATGGGGTCTGAGTGGAGGGTGAATCACCACCTCCCGTTTTATGGTTGGGGAAACTGAGGCTCAGGGAGTTGCCCAATTGGCCCAGTAGTTGCTTCGTGTTACTATGGAAACAACCCATTTTTCTCTTGGCTCCTCCAGTCCAGAGAAGGACTCCAATGCTTATCCCAAAATATGTATAAGAAATCATTCATTTATTCATTCTTTTATTTAACACATATGCACTGGGTACTTCTGGGAAAACTGAGGGGCCTCAACCTCAAGCCTGGATATAGCCCCTGAGAAGTCCCTAACCTGGAGAGACAGAGTTGGACCCCTGCAGGCTCAGAGCTGGGCTAGAAGAAGGGATGGGGATATTGAAGCCGAGGCTTTGTGGGATGCATAGGAGTTCACCAAGCAGCGAAGGGGACTTCAGGTGAAGGGAGTGGCAAATACAGAGCCCTGAGGTCACAGCAGACCAGGCCTGCTTGGGGAAGTGGATGCAGTGGGGTAAAGAGCCCCCCTCCCCCAATTCATGTCCACCTGGAGACAGCATGTGGCCTTATTTGGAAATAGGGTCTTTGCAGGATAATCAAGGTAAGACTAAGAGGAGCTGATCCTGGACCAGGGCCTGGTGCCCACAGGGGAAGAGGGAAGGCAGAGCGGAGATACTGGTGAAGACGGACAGGGAGGGGAGCAGGCGAGCCAGGGGTGCCCGGAGCCTCCAGAGCTGGACGGGGGCGAGGGGCCTCGAGTCCCACCGCGAGGAAGTTCCCACTGTTCACAGCCGCCCCGTTGGTGGTTCCCTGGTTGTGGAGGCCCCAGGGACCTCACAGGGAATTTGGGGGCCCTGATTTCTGACCCCCTCCCACACCTTGCCCGGCCTCCGCCCACCAAGGGTGCCCAGACTCTCGGGGAACAGCGGCCTTGTCCCCCCACCCGGAGGCCCCCCGGGCCCCCTGTGGGAGTCGCAGACAGGGCTCGGGGCTGGAGCCAGGCCGCTGACTCGACTGCAGCCTCCTTCAGATTCTCAGAGAACCCGGCTCCCCTCACTGCTCCCCCCACCCCCGTCCTTGCTCCCCCCACCCCCTGACTGCACTGAAGGGCCTCCCTCACCGGCCTTCCGTCCCTCGCTGCCATCCCCACCTTTACAGATGGGGACACCAGACGCGGTGCGGAGCAGGATCAGGACCCAGCACCCCACCCGCGCCCCTGGAGACCTGGAGCCCCCCACGCCGAGCTCAGGCCTCAGCGCCTCGGGGATCGACCCAGGAGACGCGCAGCACCTGGGCAAGGGGCCGGGTGGGATGGAGGCCGCTCGGCAGCCCCCGCGCCCACCGCCAGCCCCCCGCGACTCTTGTCTACGAGTCTGGCCATTTCCCTGTGGGTCTGACCCTTGGCCTCGGAGCGTTTGCTGAGCGCCTACTGTATGCAGGACCCTGAGATGGGCATGACCAAGCCGGCCCCAAACCCCCGATGGGGGCCTCAAGGCTGAGCTGGTGGCAGCAGCCGTGACAGATGCTGCCGAGGACGAGGGCTCTTGGGGGGCCGGGAAGGGGAGGGGGACCGGAGGAGGTGTGGGAGCAGGGGAGCCCCCCGTGGACCCTGAGGGGCGGGGGTGGCGTCAGCTGAGCCCCCATCTCCCTGGGGTGACAGCCCAGTCCCCGCTAAGTCACGTTCCCGGTAACTACAGAAGACGAGCACGACGGGCGGGAAGCGGCTGCAGGAAACGCATCCGAGACTGAACAGCCCCGGGTCTTCCTGACGCGGAATATGGATGACGTGCTCGATCTGCATATTAATAATCATTGAATATTAATAAGCTACGGCTGAATATTAGCAAGCCTGGAGGGACTGGCCGCTCCGGAGGCGCATTTGGGGCTCCCCTCGGTGGCAGGAGGGCTGGGCCCCTCTCCCTGGGCTGCGGGGACCCCCTGTCCCCTCAGGCTCGTCTCCGTCCCTCCAGGGGACGGCCGGGGCCCAGGGGGGAGGGACCCCCGCCCCTCCCTCGCCCTGTGAGACCAAACCCCAGCGGAGTCCTCCAGGATGTCCCCGACGAGGAAACTGAGGCTGGGAGAGCTCCGGCTGGGGGGGCCCCTGAGCAGCCAGGCCGCAGGGTCCCGGTTTCCAATCAGGAAGACGAGGGTGTGAGCTGCACTCGGCCCAGCCGGGAAGGACGCGCGGAGCTGGGCTCAGGCCGCCCACCGGCCACTGGGGGCCCCCTGCCCTGCCAAGCGGGGTCACCGCCAGCCGCACCCCCGAGGTGCACCCCGCGGTGCCGAGGGCCAGCCTGTGTAGCCACTGTCCCTGCTCCGGAGCTCACTGGGGCTTGGCGGCCCGGACAGCAACGCGGCTGCAGGGAGCTGAGGCCAGGGAGTGGCTGCCAGAGCTTCTGGAAGGTTCCCAGGGCTGTGCGTAGAACCTGAGCCCGGGAAAGGCCAGCTCCGAGTTGGGGACTCTGGCTAGGGTCTGGGGCCACCACGAAGAGGACGGGGAACAAGACAACCCCTCAGAGCGCAGCCCATTGCCTGAGTGAGCCCCTGCTCCCCACCGGGGGCCCCTGGCTCCCAGTCCCAGGGGAGTGGACGGAGCCCGGCCTCCGGGGACGATGGGCTCCTCCCTTTTTACAGAGAGCAGGACTCGCTGTTGTTACAGAGCAAACAAATAAAACCCAGCGGGGGGCAATTCCTCACAAAGGCGTGAGGGCTGGACTGTGCTGGTCACACCCTGAACGCCCTGGTCACACCCTGAACGCCCGGTGTTGACGACGGTGGGAAGACGGGGTGCAGCGGAGGGCCTGGGTGCCCATTAGACCTCACCATCGTCCTCTCCAGTGACTCACCAGATCCGGGGCGCTTCCCTGCCACAGGGTGAGTCCAGGAAGGGAGCCGGGCTGGGCAGGGGCTCCCCAACAAGTGCCAGGTCTGCCGGCTGGGGCCTCAGGGGCAGCCCAGCGCTCGTCTCCTCCAGAGGGGTGCCGTGGCTCCCGGTGTGGCTGATGGGGGTAGCTGAGGTCTCGTGGGGACTCCTCTGGGATGTCTGGACCCCCACACCCTCCAGCTGGCCCAGTCCCTCCAATATTCCCAACGTTATTTCCGTCGTGCGAAGTTAAATGAGCCACATAACCGGGATTACAGTCTTGCATGTAGGCTTTCTGCCATCTGCTCATCTGAACGTCACACCGCACCCGGGGGAGGGCTGGATTAGCCCTATATTTACAAACAGAGAAACTGAGGCACCGATTGAGGCAGCCTGGTGGGAGCCATCATGTGACGGGGCTTCTCTCAGTTTGCACTGTAGATAGTGAGCTCCCCAACATGGGGGGCAATCAAGTTGAGTCCAGAGGAGGGACAGCAACAGGACTCCTCCCTGGCTCATGGGGCCTCAGGGCTGGTGGCCGGGTGGGGGTGGGGGGTCTGGGCGCGGCTGGGCAAACAGGAGCCTCCCACCCAGGCCAGGTGTGGGCCCAGCTGCCGGGGAGCCACACCTCGTCCTCCTGAACCCAAGGATGTCAGCCCTGCCCAGCGATCCAGTCATGGGAACTCCCCACTCCCCCTGGACCCTAAGCCCCAGAGCTGCAAAAGGGGAGGCCTTCCCAACATAAGAAATGAACGTGAAAAAAAAATCGGACCCTGGTGTCAGACCCCAGAAAAAAGAGTCTAACATACAGAAGCAACGTCTGATCCAGGGGCCCTGCTGCTTATCTCACAGAAAATAGGTGCCCCATAAACTAAAGAATGAAGGCTGTTCAAGGCGGTTTCGGACACAGTGGAGCCCCAATCCCAAAAGGTGGGTAAAAGCAAAAGGCCTGCTCTCCCTAGATAGATAACACAGCTGCTTTTCTAAGAATAATGGGCTAGAATCTTAACAACCTGTCAGCCTAGAAATTGATAGACACCCACCCAGTTGAGGCACAGGACACACTCAGCAGGCACCCTTCTCCCCCAACACCCTTCCCTCCCCACGTGAGTTTTTCCTTTAAAAAATGCTGCTCTCAGATAGAGGGCCAGAGCCATTTTTCCTTTCTTTCTTTCTGATGGCTCCCACCTGCTTTCTTCTGCTTTCTTCCTCTAATAAACCTTAAATTCTGTACTTAAACCACGACTGCTGCGTTGTGTGGGTTCTTGAACGGCTCTGGACCTAACGCCTGGGAAAACTGATCAGAATACTGGAAAGCGGAAGGGATGGGAATGGGGGCCATGATAATATCATGGCCTCGCTGGCAGCGCCTGGGTGGGCTCTGGGAGACTGCAGAGCTCATGGGCTCATTTCACCTTCACCCCAGCCCTTCACACCGGGAAAGTGAAGCTCGGATCCGCATGTCCCCTCCAGAGGTCCCCAGGAGTCAGAAGTGCCCATCAGAAAAAGCACAGCCCAGTCCTTGACTCAACCCATGGCGGGGAAACTGAGGCACGTTCAGAGGCTGGGAGTCCCCTGCCCAGGTCCCACAGCCAGGAGCAGGCTGAGCCGGACCCAAGCGCCGAGCATGGCCCTGCACCTAGAGCGACGCTGGAGGGACGCAGAGAGGCTGGGGTGCCCCGTGGTCCTCCTCTCCAAGGACGTGACGAACGCAGCTTGGGGTCTCCGACCCCGACGCAGACGCTGCCAAACGGCGCCAGAGCAACCACAACAATAGCGACAGCAGTAATAGTAACGGCCGCCGCGTTCTGAGCGCGCCCAAGCCTGGGACTACGCGGGCTCTGGGTTCGCGCCCCGGGCGCGCAGGGTCGCCTCCGGGTGTGCGTTTCCGCGAGCCGACGGCGGGGCCCGGGTGCAGCCGTGCGGACCCCCCGGGCTTCACGTCCGACCACCGCCGACGGGCCATGGGGGCTATGGCCTGGGGCTCCAGGCCCTTCCGGAATGTGAGGCTACACGACCGAGACGCGACCTCCAGGGGTCAGTCCAGGCCCCCTAGAGACCCGCATCCCCCCACCCCTCCCAGGGATCCGCCAGGACCTCAGGAGCCCCCAACGCTCACCC
>PVKY010003990.1:0-20196 GCA_004027775.1 Bradypus variegatus
ATGTTTTAGTGTTTGTAAAAATGTGTGACAAATTAAAATGTAAGCATTTGTTTTATGAAATTTCAACCTGTTGAAATATGTACACAAAATGTGTGTAATTGTTAGTTACTATGTTTCATTGTTAACATAAACTGGCAACTACAAAACCACAGACAAACCTAAAAAATGTATCTCTTCCTAAGAGTAAACCTGTCTAAAGTAAAAATCATCAGAGACTTGCAAAAGTGAATCTAATTCTATCATTTTCTTTTAATTTTTAGAAATTTTTATTTCAGTCGAACTGCAACTACTATGTTACAAAATAGTAACATTTTAATCATAAAGCTGGGGGGAAGATAGAAAACTTAAGTCTTCACCAGGTTTTAAAGAAAGAAATAGACTTGTTTTGCTGCAAACTTGTACACTTGTATAAATAATCCATATATCACACACAAGTCATGCTGGGTTTTATTATTATCCAAAAATGTATTTATATCAGTTCATAGTTTTCTTAAAGACTTTCAATAAACCTCTGAGAATAAAAGAATGTGAAATTATTTCTATTTTATGAGAAATTCGTTTTAGGTTTTAGAAATATTCAATGTTATTAAATGAATTCCAATGGAATATTTTAATGTTGAAATAAAATGCAATGTTTGTGATCAATTATTTAAGAACTTCTAACAGTAAAGGATTTAAAAAATATTTTTATTTTATTTTGAATTTCAATTATTAAAACTTTCTGTTTCAATCTATTTAAAAATATCATTACAATACACCTGGAAGGATTTCTATTTTGTATTTTAATCTCTCTTACATGAAAACCAATTAGCTAAGAAGAAACAATATCTAAACTCATTTAGCATGAAATATTGTTGCGGAAAGCAGTCTGTTTCTCTGATCCCATGTCTTACCTCAGAAGTTCATGTGCTATCCATATTTTTAATATTCCAAGTTTAAATGATATTTAAGAATAGATTAAGAAGTAGATTCTTGGATTCAAGAAACTTCACAGGTAATCTGTGCCCTTAAACAGTTTTTAATGCACATAAATGTAACTATAGTTAACCAATTTTACTATAGTATTGCTTTTCCTTAAAATAATGCATTTAACTGATTTTGCTTAAAGATTTTATGAGATAAAAATACATATATTACTAAAATAACATTTTATAATTTAGCATACCATAATGGCATTCTTTACAATGGAAAAAAAAGGAAATTTTAAACAGATGTTTTTTGGATTTTTACATTTCATTTCTCAGTAAATGCCATATTTCAGATACATAGAATCAACCTGGTAAATACTTATAGAGTAACTGTAATTCTCTGGAAATTTTCATTTTCTAATTTATATTACTTTTGATTGCTAATTTAAAACTTTACACTTAAGTAAGTAATATTAATAAATGCTTTGATATCTTAACTCATAAAAATAAGCATTGCTATGTGATTAAACTTTTTTTCTTTTATGCAATAAAATTAAAGAAACTTAAAGCAGTAAGGCTCTTGATATTACCCAAAGGAAAATCATTTAGAATTACGTCAGAGTAAAAGTTGCTTTTTTAAATTTAAAGAAATATTTGCGGGAGATTCTCAGGCCAGATATAAACAAAATGAAAAGTTAGAAATTACATGATTATCGTTTTTCTTTTGGACATGGTCACACTTGAGCTTCTGAGGAATGAATATAGATTAACCATCTTAAACTACTGACATTGACTGACCACTAACGATAACATTTTTTCTTTATTATTATGCTCTAGAAGTATTATATCATGAATATATTCACTGGCTATCTTTGTTTACTAGCCTCATCCACGTCTTTATAAAAGCACACAAAAAACTTACAGCTTAATGGGGAACAGTATTACAAACCAAAAGCAGGCACTTATATGGAAATTTTTTTAAAGCACGTAGCATTGAGAATGCCACTTGGTAGCTACTGATTGCTACTGACTCAAGTTTGTGAAGCTGCAAAACCTGCCTGCCCCGTCAACAGCAGGCGCGGGAGCTGCCTGCCCCCTAGTGGACATACAAGAGGCTCACCCGGTGGCCCCTTCTAAGCGCTGTGAGCACACCTTGGTGGTTGTGACTTGAAAAAGGTTTTCCAACTAAATTTTAATTTCAGACAATTACATCCCAGCAGCTGATAGCTGTGAAAATAAATTACGTTGCAAGCCACTCCTACTGAGGGGATGAAGCGACACCACTAATGAAAAAGAAACTTTCCCACCGGAGGTCTGAATTGAAGCCGCTGAGAAGGGGTAGGGAAAGAGATAGGAAATCCACAAGTTAAAACCGTTCGAGATGTGTTTATTATCTTTAGTGGTGCTAGTTAAGTGCATCTCACAACAGATGTCTGCTCATTTGTTCATATTACTGTGAATAAAAATGACCAGATGTATTAAAAGAGTCTTAAGAAATCTCACTTGAAGAGACAAAAGAGACAAAATTGGGATGTTGCTTTTAAATGAAGCACATTTGTATCCCGGAAAAAGAGCAGCCCAAATAAAAGTTTGGTTAACTAAGAGCGGTCTTGGGTACATAGTAATATAATGATGAAAGCACAGAATTTTTTGGATTGTGTACCGATTTGAGGACCCCAAATAGAGTGGCTTACTTGGTTTGTAAATACGTAACTTGAAATTATCTGGCAAAATAAATGTGCTTGATTTACATCAGGCACAATGACCTGAGGATGAAAAATAGACCTCTGTTCTATGCTTTATCCACATTGAATCAATTTCCCACCCTATCCTTCCAGTTTTTGAGTATGTCCTTTTAAAGGAAAAATAAAGTTTGCAGTAAAGGTCAACATTGTCCAATAAGTGCCCCAAGAGCAAAATAAAATGACTGCTTTAGCCTCAGGTGATAAGCAGGCTTTTAAAATGTTTTAAGATTAGAAAGAAATTGTAACAGAAGAAATTAACTTAATTACTAAATAAAGAGCTTTAAAAATATTTTTGTCACAATTGATAAAATTCAAGACCTCTTTTCTCACCCCATTCCTCTTTTCCACAGTTCTCTGACTTCTGCCCCTCCCCTTTGTTCCTATTTATGCCCCCCACACACACACATGATCTCTCTTGTCTTATGGCCCCTACCCCCACACTCATCGCCTTCTGCTGCTCACCTTTGCCAGGTCTGTCTTCCATGCCCTTTTGGCCTCATTTCCCACCATTTCTACATCTCTCCCTCTCCCTGTCTTGCCACTTTCTTGGCGTTCCTCACCGCCAAAACCTTCCTCCCTTGTCTTCCTCTCTCTGCTTTTCAACTCTCTTGCTTTATGAGTGTTTATCTTCTCCAGCTCCTGCCCCACCTTTTCTCCACCCCACTCTCTCTACATCCCATATTTGTTCCATCCAACTTATCAGCATCTGAATTTTCATTTCCACGTCGGAATATATCCATTTCTCAGTTTCTCCCTCTTCCTCACGTACTCCTCACCTCTAAGCACCTCCCATCTCCCCTCCGGGCAGCATCTTCCTGTGTCATCCTGCCTCCCGTTTCCTGGCCCTCGCCTCCTTTCCGACATGTGGCTCCAGCCCCAGCATCTCCCGACCTGGCCAGCGGTCTCCACATCTCCACTAGGGCAGGGAGAACACACGCCCAAACAGAGTCAAATGAGCACCATACCTAGTTGTCACTTGAACACTGGTTTGCTCTCTTTAGTTCTATGGTGACTTATCTCTAATTCTGAAATCCAGAAAGCCCTGAAAACTAAAGGCTTGTATTCCTTTTCCTACAACACCTGACCAGAGTTGACAATATGCTAGAGTATTTTTACACCTTATTGGAAATATTTGTCCATTATGTTGTAGAAAAATATTAATATTAGCATTGCCCTGGACCTAGCAGGGAAAGTTATGTAATTGATAGCATATGCATCATATTGACTTTCTTAACTCCAAGAATTTATAAATTCTGAAACATATTTCTCCACAGGGTTTCTGATAAGCTGCTGTAGATCTTTAGTAGGCTGACATCTGTCCAGATTACCAACTTCCCTGTGCCACATTATTCCAACTGGTGGTTTACGGACAATGTTCTTTGCCCAAAGAAGTTCAGTGTTGATAGAACAAGTGTTTGATGACAAAAAAAGAGATAATTTTAACTAATTCTCCCATTCTCCAATTCATTTATTTTTATTCAATCTATTTTTATAATTCCAGTGATTATAGTTTTCATTCTAACAATTCCAGCTGCTTTTAAAGCAGTCTGTTCTTGCTTTATAAACTTCTGTTCTTGTTTCATGATGTTTTTCCTTCCATTATTTCTTTGAGAATCTTAACCACACAGATTTTAAAGGACTTTGTAATGTCCTATCGTATCCTAACTCCCTGAGTGTAAATTCTCAATTTTGAGGGGAGGCCTGTGTGCTCTCAGGAAATTGGAGGGAGTTTTCTCCTATACGAGTGGTTGAATAATTCCCTCAACATAGTACTTTGGAGTGTTTGGGATCTGAACAGTAGTTTGTGTTAGCATCTCTGGGATTCTGTCTTGTGGGTGATCCTGCTCCAAATCTCACCCCCAATCCTTAGAGGCCCCACTGCTTTCCCCACTGTCCAAGGGCGGGGGGGGGCAGCATTCAAAGCATAACATTGGGTGGTCAGACAGAGCTCTTCCACCTTCAGTCCCCACCCCACCCTGTTCATGGTCAAGACCATATTCAGGATTTGCTCAGCTGGGCTATCATTATGCAGAAGTTCAGAGGAAAATGTGTTTTTTACTCCCCAGATTCTGCTTCATCTGGGACTGGACATGGGAGAGTATACACACCGGGTATCTGGAGCCTGCAGTAAAGAGCTCTACACATATAAGGGGTTGTGATAGAGGAGACGGCAGAAGTGGCAGGGATGCTAGATTCGGGCTCAGTGGACTGGGTTCGAGCTGCAGCCCTGACCCTCACTACCATCTGGCCTCCACATACCAATTAATCTTTTCATCTCATCTGTATAACTGGGCTAATTACAGAGTTGTGAAGAACCATTTGTAATGGTGTTAAATAGATAGCTCCTGGGACTCTAGCCCCACAGATTCAAAATGTCTAGGGTGCAGCCTGGGACTCTGTACATTTAAGAAGCAACCCAAGGTGATTCTGATGAGGATGTCCCATTTATCACTCCTCTACAAACAATGGTTCTGCTGTTGGCACATCAAAAGATAAGGACCCTTCTTTCTATAAGTGGGCTGTATTCCTTGTTATACAATTTGTATGTACTGGGATTGTTTGTTGGATCCACTTGAATTATTTAATGCTCATTAATTTTGCTTGAAAAGAGTTTTTTAAATATCAGAATTATAAGGAGAATTTGAGTATTTGGGGAAGGAGTAGTTGAACCTCCATTGTTTACCAATCAACATATAACTTCTTAATGGATAATGTAATTCAATAAATTATAATTAATATGCAGGTTTAGCTCTCAAGTACCCTTGGCAATATTACCATTCCCTTCTTTAGAGGAAATTAATAAACCCAGAGACAGAAGTAGCTGATGGAAAGTCTCTTCTAGTTTGGGGCTAGGTCCTCTTTCTTGTTCTTCACTTGGTTTCCATTTTCCACTTTTTCTCCTCTTTTGTCATCTGCCTGAAGGAGGCAGGAGTGTAAACTTCTGGATTCTCTCTCTTCCTTTCTTGAACTTATTCACACTCCACCTTTAAAATGCAGGGACATTCTGTCTCAGCCACTTAGGCTGAAATAGTAAACCTATTGCTGTGGGTATTTCCACTCCTAATTTCCCTTTATGTAAGTTCACCCAACATAAAAAATTCAGAAGGTTTTGATTCTCTTCCATTCTGTCTTTGAGGGCCACTGTAAAAATATTCCCTCCAACACCTCAAACTCTGCCCAAGTTTCAGATTGGAGAGTCTCAAGGTAAACTGACTTACGGGCAGAAAAAGGCTCAACCCATGCTGAGTGTTGCTGGAAAACTGTTCCCTCATTCAGAAGCCAGTTCCTTTATGGTTGTTTCCTGTTTCCCACTTACAAATGCAGTTCTTACTGTAACAGCTAAAGCTAAAATTGGCTCCTTGGAATAACAAGGGTTTTGCACATGCTGTGTTAGTTTTGTCTGTTATACATGTGAATTGTAAAAGTTTTGTAGAGAGTCACTCTTGAGGAAATTGTCTGTACTCTGACCTGATTCCAGGCACAGAGCATATAGTATGATAAGCCAAAGGGGACCCCTACCCCACCCACACAGAGCCCACCTGACTTACTCCTCCTCCATGCGAGATGGCTTCAAGCTAAAAATTCAATGCAAAAAAATTGAAGATAAATTAAGATAAATGAGAAAGGAAAATGAGCTTAAAGCTTCTGCAGATAATGAGCCCATGATGATGTCATATCCAACAGCATAACACAACGTGGCCTGTTAGTCTGACACGAAATACCATGAAAAGCATCTATGTGCTCTCCACCCCCACACAGGGATTCCAGTACAGTCAGCCAGTTTGGAAACAACACTGCTCTCCCCAGATATGTTAAATTTAGTCAACAATTTTCAAGGCATATTGTATGTGCTGAGAACCGGGAACTTTTCTAGCCATTAAGAGACTCAAAATTAATAAAACAAATTTTATTCCATTAGAAGGGACAGAGTGAACTATGGGAAAGAGACAGAAAATATTTATAATTGTGGTGCATGCCATAAATTCTACAATAGAAGCATGTGCAAGATGCTTGGGAATGAAAAAGAGAGCGTTTGAACTTGGGAGTGGTCTCAGGAAGGTCAGTAAAGTATTCACAGAAATGATTTCTGAGATGAAGATCAAAGAATGAGGCACACAGGGGGAAAAATGGCCTTCCAAATCAAGAACAGCACATGATAAAATCTCAATATCTTCCTACCATAGAAGTCAGGGCTGCCAGGAATGTTTTCCCGACTGAAGACACAACAATTGTATAAAAGTAAAGAACTGTCTGCTGGCTATGCTTGATCTGAAATCACTTTGCATGCTTTGAGTTTGCTCTTTTCACCTTGTGCCATTCATGAATATACCTCAATTTTTAATCCATATTATTTTTCAAAGGCATTTGCTTTGTTTCCAGTTTGGGGTGACTGTGAATAACTCTCTTCTATGAATAGTCTCGTGTTAAGTCTTTTGCTGCAGACGGGCATGCATTTCTATGGGCATTTACCTAGAAGTGAAATTGCTCACTCATAGGTTTGCATAGCTTCCATTTTAGTAGATGAGGGAGCTGTTTTCTAAGCAGCAGTGCCAATTAATACGCCCATCAGCAGAGAGCTCTCACAGCTTCACTGCCTCCCAAATAGCTCATCAGCTGATGTTTGTTGTTTTTAACTGTAGCCATTTGGGTAGTCTGTAGATACCTTATTGTGGTTTTGATTTGTATTTCCCTGATTACCAATTAGATTTAGTAGCCTTTCGGATGTTTATTAGACATTGGATAGCCTGTTTGGCATAGTATCTCTTCAAGTCTCTTGCTGTTTGTCTTTTCCTTATCTATTTATAGGAGATTTCTCTACATATTCTGGTTACAAGCCCTTTGCAAATATCTTCCACTACTCTCAGGCTTGCCTTTTCACTCTCTTAATGTTGACTTTTTTATTTTAACAAAAGTTCTTAATTTTAATATAGTCTAATTTAGCACTTTTCCCTTCTTGTTTAGTCTTTTATTTTGGAGGGCTGATATCCTCCTTATTAAGACCTCTATCCCAAAGCCATTATCTCTTTCCCTTTCACATTTAGATCTATAATCTGCCTAGAATTGAGCATCTTCTTTCCCTGCTCTCCAGTGCCACTTGGTCATAAATCCAACGTTCAAGTGTGTGTTTGTCTTTTCCTGGACTTTCAATTCTGTTCCATTGATCTAGTTTTCAATCTGTGCACCAGTCATACTGTCTTAATTACTGTAGCTTTATAATGAGTCTTGAAATACAGATAGGAGTCTTCTCCCTTGTTCTCCGGGCCCCTCCTGTGCTGCTGCATTACTAAATGCCCTTTAGAACCAACTCATCCATTCCTATACACACACACACCCCAGCTCACACACATCACACTGCCGGGATGTTTTTTACTGGTATTACTTTGACTCTACACATCAGTTTGGGGGAAGAATTAATATTAAATCTTTCATTTATTGAGGTCATTAATGTCTTTCAATAATTTATATGCTTTGCATAAGTCTTGGCCATTTTTGTCCCATTTATTCCTAAATATACGACCCTGTTGATGCTATAGTAAATGTTATCTTTTTAAAATGTTTTATTTTTTAATTGTTCGTTGCCGATATATAGAAATAGAATTGATTAAAAACACCTAGTTTTCTGTTTGTTGCTGATATGTAGAAATATAATTGATTTTTTTGGAAACTATGCCAAACACTAAATCTCATAATCCACACATTATTTTTGATTTATTACTTTCATAATCACATCATTCCTGAACAATGACAGCTGCGTTTCTTCCCTTCCAACATCTATGCCATCAATTCACCTTCCTCGCCTTACCACACTACCAAGCTCCTCTGGTGGTATGTTGAATAAACACGGTGATACGGACATCCCTGCCTTCCCTAACCTCAAAGAGAAAGTACACTCTGTGCTATTGATTTCTGTAGGTCCTCTTCATTAAATCAAGTAAGTTACCTTCTATTTTTAGTTTGCTTATTTATTGTCAAGTCGGTGTCTGAAAGGTCCATTTCTGGAGCCCCTGTCACAAGCCAAGTAAAAGACAAGTGACCAATGGGGAGCAAATACTTGTGAGTTAAGCAACAGAGAGCTCACCTCCTGAAGAATGCTGGAAGTGTTGCCAGATGCAGTTTTCTCACACATGGTTCCAAACACTGCGTTCCAGCCCACTGCTGTCAGAATGGACGTTTCACCCATCCATGAGCATAAGTAAGCTAGTTAGTTTTTCACAAAGCTAAATGTATGCCTTTTAAAGGGTTGTCTTTTCTTCTTTGGATATGCTGTCATTTTAACAATAAAATACTATTTTTCTATTAAATGATTTTTATGATAGATGGTAATTTATGCTTCTTTCTTTTTTAAGTCCTTATTTGACAAACTAAAAAGTTAGCAACTGTTTGCACATTCCTCAAAATTCTTTGATTTTATTGGTCTAGAAATTTTTTTAAGACCTGCAAACCACTGGCCTAATACTTATCAGTGACATTTATGGGATTAATTAGGAAAAAAGAAGCCAATACTTTAAGGAGGTTGAAAAGTGGGGGGACTTTTGGAGAATACGGAAAAGGAGGAAGTGAACCAGAGCAGGGAAATAGCACAAAGCCAGGGGAAGGAAGTTTCCAGTCTGGAGACAAGGGTTGGCTAGGTCAGATGTGCAGGAATTAAGAGAGACAAGGATGATAAAATGACTATGGGCCTTAGTGCCAAAGAAGACACCAGTGGTTGTGGGGAGAAGAATTTCAGTGGAGCAGGCCCAAGGCAGGATACTACGGTTTGAAGAGAGGAAGGGGGAGGAAGTGGAGGCCTCCATGAGCCTGGCATTTCTGAGAAATTTAATTGCAAATGGGAGGAGAGCCTGTGTCTGTTCTACCAGCACGTGGGTAGGACAGAATTTTGGTTTGTTTGCCTGTTTGCTCATTTGTTTTGAGGATGAGAACTGACTGAATACGCTTAACATTGATATAAAAAAAAGTGGTAGCAAAAAGGAGACATTGAGAAAACAGGAGAAAAAGGAGACAATAAAGGAGAAAGATTCTGGGGTGAGTTGAGACGGGATCTGGAACCAGGCAGAAGGCGAGCGGGGGCAGGGGTGGGGCCTCGTCTCTGGGCGTCATGGAAGACGCACTGGGCTCCACCTAGGACCCTCCCCAGCCCACACCAGCAGCCGTGGGAACCGTGGCCCTGCAGGTGCTTCCTGCCCAGCCACGTGCGGGATCTCAGATGCAGGTGAATTCGCAAGTCGATGGGGCTGGAGTTGGGAAGAATTACCACCGAGCGGAGGACCAGCCAGCAGCATCCTTGAGCCTGAGACGAATCAAAGAGGAGCTGGAAGGAAAGGCTAAGGAAAGAAGGCGTCCCACCCTCCACATTTCTCAGGCCAAGTTCCCAACCAGCTTCTCCCTGTCTCCTCAATTCCCCTTTCCATGTCCCTCGTCACCCACCGGGCTGTTCCTTCTTCGAGCCTGCTGATCTTGGGTAGGTTTTAGGAAGAAGGTGCTCTCTAGAACCCATGCAGAACAGGGTGGTCATTTAAATGTTAAAGGAGAAGGTTTAAACCTAAAGAAGATTTTCAGAGGAGAATATCCTTCTACCCCGGCAAGGGCTGCGATGCCCAGGGTGTGGCTTCTGACCCACACCGAGGCAGTCCTCCGAGAGGGGCCTGGGGCTGACATCCACCCCTGCTGAGGCTGAGGCTGCGATCTGAAAGCACCACTGTTTTCCCAGTTTAAACAATGTGTACCGAGCTGACCCTCTCCTCTGCATTTCTGCCTGTCCGGGCGCTGGGCAGTCATCTGAACAGGAGACAGAGTGACTGCTCCTGAAGGAAATCCCTGGGGAGGGCTCTGAGGGGCCTTCACCAGCATGAGGTGATTGGGGTGTCCCAGAGGAACAGGACAGAAAATAGACGTACGGGAACTGAGGTCTGAGGCCGGAATCTTTGAAATGGGAAGGACACAGGGAAGACGAGTGAATAGAGCTGGAGCTGCTTCCTGCAGGTGCTGACAGATGTACCAAGCGAAGCCGTCGGGGCAGGGAAGAGCAGATAGCAGCAGGAAGGCATAAGAGTTCCAAGTGTAATAAACAGCCTCCAAGAGGCCAATTCCTCTCTACCCACCTTAACATAAAAGCTCTCTCAGAAAGACTTTATGCATGTCCTTCAAACAAAAAATTAATTGTCCCCCTACAAAGATGGGCTTTGAATGACGTTCAGAATCTTTCGGAAGTTGAGGATTCTCAGCAGGTGGAGTCGGCTCAGGGAGCTTTGCTCTGCCTCAGAGCTGCCCTATATGGAGTTGCCCCCCACCCCGAGACCCTACCCCATGTGCTCCGCGTGGGGATAGATGCAGCCTGTCCTGTGGACTGACGGAGCGTGGCCACATCAGATGCTCAGTTAACAGCCACGGAAGGTTGAGTGAATGCTTTTTCTGCTGCTGCAGTCATTGGCTCTTCAGGGTAAATGGCAGAAGTGTCACTGCTATTTCTCTAGTCACTTCTGCAGCTCCCTTCCCTTCTTTGGTGACAATGACATCTGAACTAGTTTAATTTCCACTAGGAGTAGTGGGCTCCGGGAAATTCCCTCCCTGCCCAGTATCCCCTGTGCTCCCTGCGGGGCCAGGGAGCCTCCATCTCTGGAAAAGTCTCGGCCAGAAAGCCGGGCTGAGGGAATAACAGCCTTCTGCAGCTTCAGACAGGACTCACCTTGGCAGAGAACCAAGGAGCCAGAGTGGGACGTGCATCCCCCCATCAACTCGTCACCTGAGGCCCCAAACAGAACCTCTCACCTGTTGGCCTTGAAACCTACAAGGAGTTATTTTAAAATGCCTTTGCACAAACATGGCCAAGATATTGACCAGAAGGGAGCAGAAGGGCTACTCCTGAGCCATTTTCTTTCACGTGTCCAGCTGTGGGCTCAGTAGGGGGCTCGTGGCCATCCCCATAGAAGCCAGCAGCATGACTTTCACGGGGGCACCCAGCATTGTTATAACCTCCCAAGTTTCAATAAAAACTGCCTTGTCTGCTTCCACAGATGGTAGAAAGAATAGACAGCAGAATATGCTTTCTACAGGTGATTATTGATTCTTTTTCAGGATGTGCCAAATACAGCAGGGATTTTTAATCATGCTTTTTTAATTTTATAATGACAGACCAGAATGATAAATGCCTGGAAGACAAAACAGTATTTTGTTATCAGAATGAAAACAGAAGCCTGAAACTTTGGAAGCCTAAATTTTGAAAAGGGCTCTTCCCTCAATTCCTTTTTTATTCCTAAAGGTCCATTCATTCATTATTCATTCATTCATTTATTTTAAAAGTTTTTGAGCACCAAGTAAGTGGCAGGCACTAAGTTAGCAAATGGGGATTTGGGATGCAAAGGGGAGGGAATAGGGGAGTTCCCATTTATTTATTTTTCTTCCACATATAATTGACACCTTGAAAAGTCTTCATGAAAATGCCATTCTAGGGTGGAAGCGAGGAATTATGGGGCAATACAGTCAGTAAGTTCTTTTCATACATGCTTAATGTCTCCCCACCTCTTCCTTTATCGATAATATCCAATTTTTCCCAGGAAAAAGAAATAATCTGATGTTTCTTGTCTGTAACTGTTGATTCCTTGTCTGCCTAGGAGCACATCTGCTTCTGTGAGATGGGACATTTTGTTGGCTTCAGCCCTCAAAGAACTCACAGTTATCTTCATGATAAACCCCAGAAGAGAACAAAATATACTGCCTATTTCAAAATTGTCATTCATCAAATGTTTAATCACCTCTTCTAGATCATTAAGAAAATATTATTATAAGAAGGTTGTAAGGACATTTTCTTTGTTTATTCAACATTTACAATCCCCATAAAACTTTCAAAAGAGATTTGAAGCTGCTTAAAATAAAATCCATAGATGTCATATGGCTTTTAACGTACAAACCAGATACCATGGACGAGTAGGGGATGCTAGTGTAAAGTCTGTATTATTTCTTTCATAGAAGCCATATGGAAAACACAGAAAAATGAAAGAGGCCTGGAAACTTCCATTCTACTAGCGCTTTCTTCTCAAAGTACTCTTTTCTTACCTGGTGTTGAAATTGCTTCCTGCCATCATTAAACGAGGGCTAGGAGAGGGCCATCCCCACAAAGCAGACACCACTATTAACCCTATTTTAAATATGAGAAAGCTGAAACCGAAAGAGGTTCCGTGGCTGGCCAAGGTCACAAAGTGAGCGAGCAGCGGGGAGACTTCTATCCAGGTCTGGGGGCCTCCAGAGCGTTTCCTCACCAATGAAGATTTTCAAACCGTGGGTGACAACCCACTAGCGGGTCATGAAACCCACTTAGTGGCTTGCACTCCCTTTCAATCGAATAAGATAGAACAGCAATCACCACTCGTTTTTTATCATCCTATTGTTATTCATTACACATAGTAATGGGTAAATATTATTTCAAGAAATGTTTTCATCTGTGTGTGTGTGTGAGAGAGAGAAAAAGATGGGTTATTATACAAAATCTAGTGGTGAGTTACTGTTCAAATATCTTTCAAAGCCACTGCCCTAAGACATATCAATTCACACTCATCCATGTTCCAAACGCAGGAGAACTGCTCATCTCTTAAATCGTCCCTCCACAGAATTCTTTACACGCAAGAAGAGATTTTCAAGTCTGTGACTCAGCAGGCTTCTCCCTCATGAGAAGGCTTAACCAGCCAAACTCCAGAGGCAGGCAGAGGGGAAAAGTTCTCCTAAAATAGTCACGGATTTGACTAGCCTTATTTCTCCTTGCTGACAGTAAATCATCCAGCCACCACTGCAGCAAAAGCACAGAAAACATTTCTCGTTTTCGTAAGAACAAAATACCAGTGGGTAGAAGGCATCCGAGGGCCACCCTCTGGGTCCCTCTCCTGGGTCAGGACGGCTCAGCAGGTGCAGCCACAGCTGCCCGGAGGGGGGTGTGTGCGGCGACATTCAGCTGTCCCGAGGCAGGGAGGGCTGGCTGGGTATCGACACTGAACAACTAGAGCACTAATAACCCACTCACCCTGTCTCATGGCATCGCTGGAAGACCATGGTGCATTTGTAACCCTAACATGGCAGCAGTGCTTAAACCCAGATGCCTGCGCTTTAGCAAAAGTCATCATGACTGCGGCCAACAGACTTCACCCTCTTTAGGACAGCCTGTGACCGGTCAGTGGGAGAGCACCTCACCCCAAGGTAGGATTTGCTTGGAGGGCCATGACCTCACAAGGGTGTTTGCCAAGAACCAGTTACATGCCCGAATAGTGGTCTTCAATGCCCTCATTTTAAATGAGGGTGACAGTATCAACCACACGCGGCTGCTGGTGCGGTGGAATTAGGTAAATAGCACAACCGGCACAAAGTGTGTGGTCTACAGAGATCTGCTGCCTATCCTTCCGCTGCAATAAAAAGCATCACACAAGCAATTCAAGGAATTCCCGACTCTCAGTGGCATGCCTAGGGAGCTTCGCCAACACCCCTCACCCCTCCAGTTAGCCATAAAGGAGATAATAACCAGGCTCTGTTTACCCTGTTTAAATCAATATATGTCAAGTTTAACTTGCACTCCTTTAAAAAAAAAATGCATGACTTCCACAATTTTCCTAGCCAGTTTCCAAGAGCATATCTCTCTATTTTCTGGAAAGTACTCTCACAAAATTGAAAGCATATCTCTTACATCTAATTCTGAAATTTTTTGAACCAAAGTGTGGTCGTCCTCTCCAGAGATATGGTAATTTGTAAATGTTGATCGTGTTTCCTTTCAGCAGCCACTCGTTCAGCTCTCAATGATCTGTATTTCCTGTATATAAGAAGGCTCTTTTCAAGTACTCTCTGGAGAGCTGGTGTCTCAGTTTGCCAAGCTGCTCTGACAGATACCACACACTAGGTTGGCTTAAACGCAGACAGTTGTTGGCTCACGGTTTTAGCGACCAGAAGCACAAATCAAGGTACAACAGGACCGTGCTCTCTCCCGGGGTCAGTTGCGTTCTGGAGGTGGCCGTCCTCTGTCACGTAGCAAGGCCCTGGGGTTTCCTGTGTGGTTTTCTCTGACTTCTGGCTTCTGACTTTTCTTTCAAAGCTCCAGTAATTCGGATTCAGATCCACCCTGCGTCAGTCTGGCCACACCTACCCAGGATCTTAGGAGACCCCATTCACAAACCCGTCCACACACCTTCAGAGAATCCTCTTCAGTGGATTCACCCCACGGGAAAGTGGGTTGAGACTAAGAACTTGTCTTAAATTGCCACTCCATGAGTCAGTGTGCCACAGAAGTCTTATAAATCTTTATGGTCCTTGAAATGCAGATTCCTGGTTCCACTAATATCCTCATAGCATTATGGTTAAAAGTAGGGCTCTGGGATCAGAAGTGATTTGAATCTGCCCCCAAAACAAATGACTGCAGGCAAGAGAGTTGACTTCCCTAACCCTGAAACATAAGAATCATGTCATCCACACCACAGGTGTGTTGAAGGATTGTGCAACGTGCCAGGCGCACAGCGAGCTCAATGGGTTTTAGAAATTGTTAACTTCATATTGCATTGACCACTTTAATGTGTTTCTGGATTTCTTTCTAACTCAGAATTCGTGATAAACTCTCCTTTTGCCTATGTGTTTTTATTGCAAGTCACCTCAAATCTTTCTTGTAAATAAAGATTAAGTAGATACTTTATGTATTTGATCTCATAAGCTCATGGTTTCATCTTTTTGTTTCCAGGAATGGACAACTCTTTGATTTCATTCACAAGTAGGACAATCCCTTTGGTTTTGTTTACTATCACCTTCTTGAAGTGAATCCCTCAATTCCATTTAGGCCATAGATGGTATTCAGTATGATAGTGATTATTGAAAAAGTTCTATTTAAGCAAATTATTCAAAGAAAATGCACTTCAGGAATAACCCCAAACTCAACATGAAAAGAGCTTGATGATACCAATGCTTTCTGATTTCTATTACAAGACTTTTGTCTCCTCTTTTACATAGATTTTACACTGACTGAAGGCAATACAATTACTCCCTCATGCCAAAAAGGGTATTTTCCCTGTGGGAACCTTACCAAATGCTTGCCCCGGGCTTTCCACTGCGATGGTGTGGACAACTGTGGGAACAGCGCTGATGAAGAAAACTGTGGTGAGTCTTTCTCGTGCAGCTCAGGAGATGCACCTCACCCTGTGACATCCCCAAACCTGTGGGCAAATCAAATGATCGTTGCAGTGCATGGAATGAGATGACGCAGTGTTCAATAAGGAATCCCTTCTTAGCACAAATAGTTGCCTCACGCTGTACTTGTGATAATTAGCTGCATTTCCAAATATACATTGCTTAATACAGACACACAGTATTATAAAATGCTATATTTTAGAAATTTTTAAATTACATTTTAAAATCTACTTGGATAACTATATTTAATTTTAAATGGCTTCCTATGACAAACTTCTGGTGGCTGATGATTTGGTTTGGCTGCAAGAAAGGCCTAGAGAATTAATCCATTGAACAGACGCATGCTGAGTGCCCCACTAGGTGCCAGGCCATCCTGGGTCCCTGGACCCAGGGGCTTAGGGAGACTCAAGATCTTGCCCTCGTGGGGTTCACACGGGCAATGGGATTAAGAAGGAGAGTAATGCAGTGAAGACAATAGAACATGATAGTAGGATAGAAAGTGGTTCGGGGAGAGGGCCTTCTTTAAAAACATAACCAGAGAAAAGGCCTCTTAGATGAGGACATCCGAGTCGCGAACTAAATGCAAAGAAGAAAACTGTCCTGAGGAAGAGGGTTCCAGGCCCAGGACTCAGCGAGTGCAAAGGTCCTGGGGTTGATGGAAGCAGATGGTTTGTTTGAGGAACTAGAAAGCCCATGTGGCTTCTGCAGAATGAACCAGGGTCTAAACAGACGGTGAAGAGGGGAGCAGAGGCCAGATCAACAGGCCACCTTAGGTCTGTGTATCAGGACTGCACACACTGTCTAATCTCTGTTTCTCTCAAGGAAATAGATGCCAAAAGAGTTTGACGTGAGCAGGGATCAGTTAGTCGCAGAGTAGAAACTAGAACCCAGGTCTCTGTGTCTGAAAGAAACCTTGTGTTTCCTGCACACAAAGCTGCCTCACTTCAGCACCACCCAACTACCAACCCAGGAAGGCCAGGCGGCCGGCTCTAGAATCTGCTCTCCTGCCCTGGTGCTCACTCGTGCTCCCCTCGGATGGGGGCTGGCTCTGCCCTCAATCCCCGTGGTCTCCCCCTACGCATCCTATCTCTGTGCTGCCCGAGCACCCCGGTCTTGTGTCTGGTTGACTCCACATGTGGCCTTGTCATTGCCTTTCTGTTGTTCCTGTCCTTTGACATGAACTCCTTGGAAGAGGCTTGTGTCTTTTTTGTTTTGATGCGACCAGAGCCTGGAACAGTTGAGTATGTAGTAGGCACTCAATTGGTGCTCAGCAATGGGGGCAGCTCTCGGGATGCTAATGGGCAAGCCACTCAAATTTTTGGTGTCTCCTCCTTGCTGCATAGAAATCTGAGATCATGAGTATCTATCTACCCCACTGGATGTTCTGACTTCAAAGTAAATAATGTAAGGAAAGGAGCTGGCAACACAGTTAAAGGCATTGCAGTGAATCATTAAAGAAATCAGTGAGGCTATCAAAATTAGAATGGAAATAAATTAAAGACTGCAGGGATCAGAGGTGCCTGTGGATAATTTTTTAAATTTACTCTTCTATTTGTATGAACATCAATATCATACATTGTAATTCATAGCTTATCATTTTAATAATGTGCTAAAGTAACAATACTTTGAAATCCCCTTTTCTTTGAAAAATATGCTTTTATCCCCTAAAAAAAAAAAGAAAAAGAAAATTTGGCAAATAAGCAGATCATATCCTCTGACAAACTGAGTAAACATCATTTCTCTTAGCAGATTTAGAAAGCCTTTATTTAAAAAAAAAAACTTTGGTTTTTGCTTATTTAAAAAGATCAGGTGACAAATTTTATCAGAACTCATTATATCTATCAATAAAATTCAGACTATGTTTTCCTCGGACAACTTCAAAATTCAGAGCAAACATCTAAAATGCCAGTATTAGACATAGGTGACATTTTCAGGACAAATGTATTTATGTATTTATACACTTTCACATTATACATTTTATGTTACACTCATTTGAAACATTTGTAATCCTACAAAAGGGTGAAGCCCCAGATATTTGCCTGGCTTTTTCTGCCTTACTATCTCTATACTTCAAAACTGATCTATTATTTAAACAAATTTTAAAATTAATTTCATGATCAGCTATTTATACTTTTGTTTTGTAACATGGTATTTGCTTTCTGGAATAACTGACCCATATTCATCGCCATTTCACAGGAGACACAAGTGGATGGACAACCATATTTGGCACAGTCCATGGAAGTGCTAAAAATGTGGCATTAACCCAGGAGTGCTGTAAGTGGTTCAAAGACTCAGCTCTGCAGACAGCACAGTGTGCGGTGCAGGGCGTAGAATGCCCGTTTCAGCTCTGCGCGTGTCAGCAGCCGGCGGGTCTGTGTTCTGCCCATGGGACTGAAAAGACAGGGAGAGGGACAGAGCCCTCTCCATTCGGGCTGAGGTTATGCATCAGCCTGTGACTGCAAGAATATATACGTATCGAATAACTGCAACAAATGGTAAGACAGGAAAGACAGATTCTTGGACAAGCAGTGATGATAGACCATCAGCATTAAATTGGAAGAACAGTGAGTGCACAAGGGCTGTGGGAGCCCATTGGAAGAAATGACAGGGAAAGAGTCACCAAGAAGGTGGCGTTTGAGATGGACTTTATAGTCCTTGGAAGGGTAAGAGGGAACAGGCTGAGCAGGGGAGACAAATTAGCAAAGCCCTGGGCTGGAAGGCACTGAGCCTGCTCCACAAAACTTTTCCCATCAATTCTGAGAAGGAAGACAAGGGGAGCAGAACCTAGGAGTGCACGGCCAGCCCATAAAGTGTTGTGGGTACACGTTTTGGAGTTAGGACTCTATCCTGGAGATGGAATTATACATATGTATACGCATATACTATATAGATAAGACCTTTACACATAGAATTATGCATATGCCCATATGACATGCATGAATATGCATATGTTATGCACACACATACATATATACCAATAATATGTATATATTAAAGTATTTGTGTAATGTAGTATATTGCATATTTATACGAGTGATAGATGTCACACTTATAATACCAGTCACTGATATATTATGCACTTTATTATACACAAGTATATTGTATATGAAAATTAGAAATTAAAAAGGATAAGATTAAAAATAAATGTAATTGAAAGATCTAGTATTTTCTTCCTAAACCACAGTGGGTGGTCTTGAACAGCACACTCCATTTTGGAGTTCACTGCTAAATACAAAGGACAACCACCGAAGTTGTGGGATTGGGGTATTTTCTGATGTTGGCTTTGGTTTTGGTTCTGGTTTTGTTTGCTAATGAAGAGGAAGAAGCACATGATGAGAAATGTATATTAGAAAGATTTTCCTTCAGAAGGGTGGAGGAGGCACTGGAGCAGGGGTTCTCAACCGGAGGCAACGAGGGGACATCTGACGATGTCTGGAGACATTTTTGGTGGACAGGCCAGGGGTACTGCCACACATCCCACAATGTTCTGGTCAGCCTCCTGCAACAAAGAATCATCCAGCCCCAAATGTCACAGTGCTGAGGCTGAGAAAGAGATAGTGCTGATGACGTTTCCTGCAGCGCCCCGGACAAATACTAAGGATCTAAGCCAAGGGAATAATCCTGGGAAGAGTGAGGTAGTAAGAGATGCAAGAGGCATTTCAGGAGACTCCACAGAGCACGGGCGATTGGCTTGCAGGCGAGGAGGGTGAAGAGTCGAGCTCACGCTTCTGGTTTAGGCAACAAGCCCTGTTAACGGAACTCTGTAGTACTCTTCCATTGGCAAATAATGGTTTCCAACCACAGGTTTTCAGTCCAATGACATAACCACTATTTTCAATGTCATACGCATTGAAGTAAACATACTAAAGTTATTTTAGTGAACTGAGCAAATTAGCATAAAAGTACAGACAACATAGCACATTTTCCAAAACTTTATATGCTAGAAAGCACCTTTTGAACTTTTCATTCTGTCTTGGAAAGGTTTTCACTTGTAACTGTTATTTTCAAAGGTGTTCCTTTAATGTCTGTTAAGAAGCACCACAATAAAAGCTTGTGGAATTTACTAAAATTCAATGAAAACATGTCATAAATAATGTTTGGATAAAAGTGATCTAAAAGAAGCAGGGCAATTGGAAACAACTTATAATCTGATTTAAATAAATAATCAGAAAAATACAAATTTGAAAATAACTCTTTCTCTAACAAAACAAATATCCATAGGGTCACAGGCCACATCAAAGTCACCAGAAATAATTCTCTTTCTTTCCTTTTATCTCTTTCTCTTCCCCCTCCTCCTCCTCCTCCTTCTGCTTCTCTCTCTCTTTCTCCCTCTCTCTCCCCTTCTGTTTCTCTCCCTCTGTTCCTCCCTCACACACACACACACACACACACACACACAC
>PVKY010003991.1:0-12427 GCA_004027775.1 Bradypus variegatus
TAAGGATATACATGATCGCATTTACCCCCCACCCGGAAAATCAGGCTAATCCTCTTTAAGATCCCTAATTTAATCACATCTTCTGCCATAAAAGTTAACATCCACAGATCCTGGGGATTAGGAAGTGGATGTCCTGGGGCCACCATTCCACCCCAGTACCAGGTATTTGCATAAAGAAACTAGAAAAGCAAAGCTTCCCTCCATCACCCCGCTGTCCTGACAGATGTGCAGCCAAAAGAGTATTATTGTATTATTACTGCTCCAGAGGACAGAAATGATCTAAAAGACACGTTATGATTTTTAATTATTCCCCCAATTTTAAAATAATACCATGCTTACGGTAAGTAAAACAGAGTGTGCAGAAAGGAGCACACTTGCCTCGTAACTCCAATCTTGCTTCCTAAAAAGTAACCACGATGTGCAGTTTGCATCATTGTCATAAATCTCCTAAGCACGTTCGAGTGCATGCACGTGTTTTTGCTCACAGCATGGAAGAAAGTCAGGGGGCATTACAATATATCCTGAAGACCTGAAAGCCCCCACATCCACCTCATTCCTTCTA
Organism: Bradypus variegatus; assembly: GCA_004027775.1. NCBI lineage: Eukaryota > Metazoa > Chordata > Mammalia > Pilosa > Bradypodidae > Bradypus > Bradypus variegatus. The sequence goes on from PVKY010003991.1 coordinate 563, forward strand.
GGGACTTCTAGCATTGCCGCTTACTTAATCTACTTGTTAACACTTTGGTTAACGCCAGGATTTGCCTTTATAATACATGGACTCTTTGGCATGTGTCCAAGGATACTTGTGGGATAAATTCCTAGAAGTGGAATTGCGGGGTTAGAGAGTACGTACGTTTTTACTCTCCACGGCTACTGCCCAGTGCTCTGCAAAGGAATTGTACCCATTTCCACACCCACCGATAATGCATGTGTGGGTTGCTTATTTCCCACAGTCAAGAACACCGTGAAAAGGTGTCAGAGGGGAAGCAGATCCACAAACAAGGTAAGTAGACTTTCCTTGTGGACCTGGGTGGGGGTGGAGCTGGCCACGGGGACTGTCCCCGTAGCTATCTGAGGAGATGAGCAGTTCAGAACTCTTATTTGGGCTTTTATAAACAGAGGCTGAGCTGGGGGAGGTGAGTCAGAAGTGTGCAGCCAAGAGTATTGTGCAATTCTGTATTTATATCTTCAGCAGGGCCAGAACTTAAATATGGCCAAAACATACTCTCCTTTAAATTGACACAAACAAATATGTTCCCAGGCTGACACTTCCAGTGCCAAGTTTCTAGGGGAAACAAAATTCCACTGTGAGATTATAAACCACTATAGAGAAGAAGAGAATGGAAAAGCTTTAAACACCCAGAACTGCTGAGAGGTGTCTCTTTCTGTTTGGGTTGCAGAGAAACCTGCCAGTAATCTCTGCGAATGCAACGTGGACCGTGTAAAGGCCAGAGGATGGAAAATGCTCCGGTTTTGATAAAAGGCGGCTCGCTTCACTTGGAATCCTTCCTTCCTTCCAGGAGACGCAGAGATGTTTCCAGTGAGGGGCTGATGAATTGAGGGGAAAAGAAACGAAGCCAATGTGAGTCGCCTTTCAAGGGCTGTGCTAATATAAAACCAAACAACTTGAAATGGTTCCAGGAGAGAGGATTAAAGCAACATGTTATTTTGAGTGATTGCTTAATTTATTGAGCCGGGGCTAGATCTGTAATGCAAGACAGCCGTTGTAACTGATAACCGACTGCTGCAATTGAACTTCTACAATTAAGGAATATTTTCCGAGAGTTTTTCTGGCACAGCTCAGAATTTTTACCCTGGGTGGTGGGTGCTTTTGAGCGCTCATTTTCCAGACAAGCTTTTGTGTTCTTTTTTTTTTTTTCTTAAGAGCAACAGTTTGATTTTATTCGAGAAAATACACAGCATTTTATTGAGACGCTTTTTATACATTATCTCTAATCCCAACAACAGTCCAGCGAAGCAACCTTTATTGTTCCCTGTTTTGCAGATGTAAGGCTTGGAGAGAGTTTAAGTACCTTTCCAGAGTGACATTGTCCAAGACAGTAGCTATTATAGCTATTACCATTCACTCATGTCTCCTTAAATATTAGTTAAAATTAAATAAAATTAAAAATTCAGTTACTCAGTGGCACCAGTCACAGTTCAAGTGCTCAGTGACCATATGTGGCTAGTAACTACCACACTGGATAGGGCAGACGTAAACCATTTCTATCACCGTAGAAAGTTCTGTTGGTCAGCACTGTTCTGGAGATTTCATGGCTCGAAACGGAGAGTGCCAGAATTTAAACCCAAGCTCATGGGCTTTGAAGGTGGCACTTACTATGCCTTGGACCCCACTTTGCTTTTTTCTTCTCCTCGTTCTGCTGAAAAACGGGGACTGCTGCATTCATTCTAAAGGCTGACTGCACATTTTCAAAAAAGTTCTGATGCCAGGGTCCTGGGCCCAGAAATTCTGATTTAATTGGACTGGGATGGACCAGGGAGGCATCAGGGATTTTTATAATCCCCATGTGCAGCCAGAAGTGACAAGAGCTAGGTGAGAGGATCCACTGCAGGGTGGTGGAGGGAGCTAGTTCTGCTGTCATGAAAATGTCCCCTGTAGACCCAGAAGATGGCTTTTCCCTTCTAGAAGCTTCCACCTCCTAACGGAGAGCCCAGGTTTATTTCTGACAGAATGATTTAGACGCTTTCTCACACACTTCCTACTTGATGGGAGATGCAAGAAGGAACTTTGCTTTTAGAAACAGCCTTGGTTACATCATCACGTGAGGAGATACACATGTAAGGTCACGGAGACTAAGTGAAAAACCTGTAGTCCCGAATTTGAATTTCACCTTAAAAAATAAAGCATGTGTTTCCTAGCTCAGTCCATGGAAAAGGCTAGAAAGAAGGAGCAACTCAATAGTAATCAGCACCCCCAGCACCAGATTAGGAACTCTAAATCCACTTCTAACCAAAAGAAGCCAGGGCTCTAAGGAGAAATGGTTGATTCCAAGGCTGAGGCAGGAAATGTTCAAGATAAGCCAGATAAGCCTGGCACAGCTTGCATCCAGAAACCAAGGAAGTGGTCAAAGACTTCTGGGGTCATGTTAAAAGTGATGCAGGAGACAACACGAAGGGGCTCCCACTGGCCAAAGATGGGACAATTTGAGCATTAATAAGAATAACGGCTCTAATGGACTGAAACTCATCACATATGCCCAAATCTATGCGTTCACAATGATACTTAAAGAAAAAAAGAAAAGAAAAAGATAAGCTCCTTTGTCACTTTTGGAGGATATTGGGGAACCAACTCATTATTTTGAAAAACTGTCAAATAAAGAGAAAGAATCAAGCCCCTTATCCTTTCTGCTATGAACCAAACAGCTGATAAGGGGAAACTTCTCTTTGTAGACATATTCCAGCTAATAAACAAAGACGGATGATAGAATTAGTATACCACCATTTTGCAGTATTGGATCTAGACAATGAAACTCAATGGCTGCTAACATCTCAAAAACAGGGACAAGCAGATATTATAAACCTTCAAATGGAAATACAAATCAGCCATGAGGAAGTAGTGAGAAAATAAAAAAAAAAATCAAATGTATCCAAGCAAGCTTCGAGATCTAACGATCAATTCATAAGAAGTATGGGGCAGGGGGAGAGGAACATGTATATTACCACTATGGGGATGTAAGAAGCAAAATCCAGATGGTGGGAAACTACGGAACAAACAACCCAGTTTCTTCAACAAACACATAGCAAGGGAAGCGGAGGGGGCAGGGTGACTAAGATCTAGGGACATATCAACCAACTGCAATGTATGAACCTTAATGGATCCTGATTTTAACCAACTGTAAAGAAAACATTAGTGAGACAACCAGAGAAAGCTGTACACTGATTGGATAGTTAAGGATTACTGTAAATTTTAGTAAGGCTAATGATGGTAAAAAAAAAAAAATCCTTTTTTTTTTTTTGAAGTTATACCAAACTATTTGCCAAAGGAATGTGATGTCTGGAATTTGTTTCAAAATAATCTGGAGGTGGGGGGAGGAGAAGAGGGTGGGGTATGTATAGATGGAACAAGATTAGCCAAGAGTTGGTGATTGTTGAAGCTGAGTGATGGGTGCTGGGTTGATTGTACCATTTGCTCTGCTCCTTTGTGTGCTTGAAGTTTATAATAAAAAGAAAATAAGATGCAAAGACCATCCAGGCTTTTCCTTCCCTTCTCTCAAGGGTGTTGGGCTGGTCTACTCATCTCTCTGTTGGCATCTCTGGGGCAAGTCCTAAGTATAACCCTTGCCCCGCCGCTTCCATGGCAGCCAGCGGGGAGGGAAAGCAGCATCCAGAGGCTCCTGCCGACACGAGGGCCAGGCCAGGCTGCCAGGGTTGTGCCAGGCCCACCACAACGTCTCCCTTTGGGGAGTCCCTAGACTGATCTTCACAGGAAGTCACCCCGCACTAGAGCTGCCTCCCTGCACCCCTTCCCCATCACTCCCACCCTTCCTGTCCACACCCATGGGAAGTCTAGGCCACTTAATGGAGAGAACTGGACCTTGAATTATATCAGGCTCAAATGCCCACTTTTTACTGGCAAGACCCTTAACCTCCCTGAGCCTCCATTTCCTCATCTGTATGGTGGGCACAATGTGACCTCAACTAACTCAACAAAACTTTGTCATGGGGGGACAGTAGCCGAAAGGACCTAGTCTCTTCCTCATGGAACTAGACTCCTGGATGTGAAGGGCAATCATAATAGAGTGAAGGTGCAGTGGTAAAGTACATTTCGTGAAATTTGACACGTATGGGTGCTTAATCACATACCAAATTTTTGAAAATTGGCAACTGCTACTTAGGAGATATTGTAACTCTCATACCATCTCGTGAGCCAGAATATCCACACTTAGCTATGTCAAACAGACTAATTACACTTAACATAGTCCTTACATTTATTTCCATGAGGGAATGGGAAAAGGAATATGGAATGGGTAGTAGGAAAAAGGTCAGCTATAGAGGCCAGCTACAACCCCACAAGATTTGTTGCAGAAACAAGGACTGTAATTATTACAAGTATTGCTTTTTTTGTTATTAATGTTTGCATATGTGTGTGTAAAGCAAATGTCTTTTTCTTCCCTCTCTTATCCCCTTATATAACATAAGACATATTAACTTTACATCATAGAATTTAAGTTACAGGATATCAAGAAGAGTAAACATCACCCAAGGACATTGCATTTCTTCTGGGGAAGGGGTTAGTGTGTTTTCAGTTGAACGCAGGAGAGTTGTATCATGTTAGATGGAAGTATGACTTTGTTGTTGTCTTTATTTGGAGATTAAGTATGGTTTAGAAGATGTGTTTGGGTGGTGCCAAGTTGACAGGGGTGGATTGTGATGGTTAATTTTATGTGTCAACTTGGCTAGGCTATGATCCACAGTTGTTTGGTCAAACACTAGTCTAGATGTTGCTACAAAGGTATTTTGTCGATGTGATTAACCTCTACGATCAGTTGACTTTAAGAAACTTGCTCTTGATAATGTGGGTGGGCCTCATCCAATCAGTTGACGATCTTAAGAGCAAAAATCTGAGGTTTCCTGGAGAAGAAGAAATCTGCCTCAAGATTACATCAACTCCTGCCTGAATTTCCAGCCTGCCAACCAGCCCTACAAATTTGGACTTGCCAACCTCCTCAATCGCTCGAGCCAATTCCTTAAAATAAGTCTCTTTAAAAAAAAAAACAAAAAACATCCAACAATTCATAACGTGCTATTGGTTCTCTTTCTCTGGAAAACCCTGAGTGATACAGGTTTTGATACTTGTTATTCCCATTTTATGGAGGAGGAAACCAGGCATGGAGAGATGAGGTTGGTACATGGCCCCATCTTCTGTCCTTTGCCCACCAGGCATTGATTAAGTTTGTAAATGCAGCAGCATGGCCAGAAAACTGGAGCTGCCAGGAGACCATAGAGCTTTCACAGGGGCAGTTCACACTTCATTTTGCAAATGAAGAAGCAGTGGCCCAGAGAGGCCAAGTAATTTGCATGAGGCCACATGGCAAATTAGCAGCTGAGCCCTCGGTTGCATTCCTTTTGTTGGCAATGCTCGAGGAGAAGATGCCCGGAAGCCCCTAAGGGAGGCTGACTCTTCCCACTCCATTTAATCATGTCCCGGAGTGGGTGACCAATTGTCCCGATTTTCCTGGGACCAAGGAGTTTCTTGGGATTGGGGTCTCAATGCTAGGGGATGAGTTGGTCACCCTAACCCACAGTGAAATATCTACATGGGTGTTTTCCAAGAAACAAAGCCCAGGATGGAGCCAGCTGGGGAGAGTCATCAGTAAGGTCCCATCCCAGTACTGGAGGTGGGGGTGGAGGGTGGGTATTGCATCCATGGTCCCCTGGAGGGAACTTCTAGTTGGTCCATCACCCTGCGTCCCTTCCCAGCCCCTCCAATACATTCTCCACACTCTCCACAGCCAGAGTGCTCTTTCTAAAATATAACTCTAATCTCACAATCCAGTTTATGATCCTAAAAAGTTTCTCATTTTCCCCATTGCTTTAGGACAAACTCTAAACTTTACAGACCCAGGAGGCTCTTAGTGGCTGCCCCTGTCCAGCTATCCTGCCTCCCTCTTGGAACTTCCGTCCCCCATGATCGGAACGGGGTGGGGACAGGTCCTGCTGAACTGGCTGTTCCTTCTGCCTGGCTCACTCTCCAGCCCCTCCTCCCCGGGCAAGTGGCCATCCAGATTCCATTTGTATGCCACTTCCTTCTAGAAGACCTCCTAACTACACACACACACACACCCCATTTTTTCCTAGCAACCCACCATTTTCTTCTACAATGCTGGCACAATTATAATTATATAGCTACTGACACAGCAGAGTATAATTGATTATTAATAGCTCATCTTCCCCTACCCAGGACTAGACTGGGGCCGTGGTGGGCTGAGATGTTCCCTTCTGTTTTACAGCGACTGGCTCACTGATGACACATGAATGACACTCAGTAAATAGCCATCAAGTGGCACAACACACCTGCGACTGTGCCCCCCTGTGAAATGGAAGAAACCTTCCCTCAGCGGCTCTGACTGCCAGTCCCTAGAAAATTACCCCATAAAAAGACTAGCAGAGAGGCTCCTGGAGGAAGATACGGGAGCCAGGATTGGGTGTATTTTTTCTTAAGTTATTATAGCTGCTCTGTCCGCTAACCTCTGTTCACATCCCTACTCCAGAGGGGAATTAAAAATGAGCCCCAGCGTTTGTAATAAGACAAGATAGCTCACTCCTTCCCTCTCTGCTTGTAATTGATGCTGGAATTTTATCACCTGCCTTGGCTGCAAAGGTAATAATAAAAATGTAAAAATGTGCTGCTAATTCCCTTCTTGCCCCCCCCTTCCTTAAATTAATTCCAGAGTTCTTCCAGATTTCTCGTTGCTAAGCTATAAAGTTCCAAGCTTCGCCGCGTCTATGCCAATTGGCTGGTGGTGCCCGGGCAGCTCCAATCAGAAGCCTGCGGCTGAGAGACGCGTCCACACCGCGGCTTGCCCAGGGGGGCTGGAATTCTCTCGCTGACGTTATGAACCGCAAATGTCTTTGTCTAACTTTGCAGAACCTGTTCTCTTGATCTCGCCTCTCGCCGGAGTGCAGGCTGTCGGGGGACGCCAGAGGGCCTGGAATTTTCCCTGGGGAAATGGGGAGTCCCTGGGTGGCTGGGTTAGGGTCAGCGACAGAGATGCTGGTCACAAATCCACAGCGTGACGTCCTTGCTCGACCCCCGCCCCCAGCAGAAGGACTGCTTCAAGCACCACGCCACTCCCCCCACCCCTGGGACTTAAGTCTTCTGCACCATCTCCTAAGTTGAGGAAAACTGGGTGCCACTGAACTTGGGGTTGTTGGAGAGGCCACATTTGTAAAGGACTTTCAAAAGTGTGCATGGTAAAGTTTCAGCCTCCAGAATCATCCACAAAAACCACCACCTACTGAATTCCTACTGGGTGCCAGGGTCTTTAGCCCTTTACTTTGATCCTGGAATTTGTGCCAGCCCATCGGACACATGGAATGCATGGACACCTGCTGGTTTTGCTTGCACAGCTTCCATCTTTCACTAATGGACCCCCTTTTATTCCTAAGGGCAATCATGTGAGCCAGGCTTGGTATCAGTGATTGGCTCTGGGGTGGGCACATGATCAAGCCAGACCAATCAGAATCTTCCCTGAGACTTTTCTGCCAGGATTGTAGGAAAAGATGCCCCTCCTGCCTCTGGGTTTGCCACCATAGACCCACATGGTGCCCATCAGAGATAGAGCACCTGGGTGACACCGCTTGAGCCCCAGGTGCAGCAGCCGCCATAGGGGAAGCCAGGTCTACCCTGGCTCGTACAAGTTCAGGCACGGTGAATTCTTTTTCTTGCTTAAGCAGTGTGTGTCTGCTGTTTCTAAATGGCAGAGTACTGAGTAATCTGGCCCCACAGTCTCCTTGAATAATGCCACACTCTGGGTTGGGCAATGTGCGTATATTCCCGTCTGCAGTGCCCACGGTCACCTGGTGAAATATCCCATTTTGCAGATGGAGAAACCAAGGCTCAGTGGGCTGAGGGAGGCTGCCCAGGTAACACTGCTAGATGTGTAGCGGTCCGAGCCCAGGCCTGTCTAATTCTTCATTATCTTGAGGGTCCCTCAAACTCAACTTGTCCAAAACTGAATTCAAGAGCTTCCCCCCAAACCTGATGCCCCTCCAGGGTCCCCCATCTCAGGGAGGACACTTCCCTCAGTCTAGCTGTGCTAATCAGAAATCAAGTGTCACCCTTGACTTCTCCCTGCCTTCACTCTCCCACCCAACCCTCCCTAGTCCTGTCTCATCCACATCCTTGGCAGCCCCAGGGATGGTTTCCTTCTCTCCCCATGCTCCCTTCTCCACCCTTGCCAGAACCGCCTGCATTTCTTCCTTTACCTTCAAGAACTGCCTCCCACTTGGGCCTCTATATCCATCCTTGCCTCTCCTCCAGTGCAGCACCCAGAGGAAGTGGCTAAAATGCACGTGGGACCCTAGTGCCTTGCTGGTGGGGGCTGGGTGTTATAAGGTGATGGCCCCCATGGGGACATTCTGAGAATCATTCAACCCCTCGATCCCGCCCAGCTCTCAGGCACAGACTCTGCAAGGCCGAGAACTGGGAAGGACACAGCTCTCTGACTGGCTTTCCGTGTATCTGCTGGTGCTTTCCAGGCACTGTCCCTGGGCTGGGGCTGCAGCAGGGACTTGATGGCAACAAGGACCAGAGCAAAGGCTCACTGCATGCTCCTGCTCTGCCAGGCCCTGGCGGGAGGTGTGAGCTTTGTGTACATTAACCCCTTCCATCTCTCAGAGGTCCTATATGGCAGCATTATTATGAACCCCATTTTACAGAGGAGAGGATGAAGGTCCCTCTTGTCATGAAACTTATATTCTAGTGAAGGAGACAGACAAAAAAAAAGTTTTAAAAAGTCATACAACTATCATAGTTCAGACAGTGTTGGGACCAAAGACTTTGCCCAGAACCTTCTAGATGCCTCCATTTCAACTCAGATCCCATAATGTGTGTGAGGCCCAGGGCAAGTGTTCAAATAGAGGTCCGTGTACTGTATGTCTGTGTTTAAAAGTTGTAACTTGAGCTACCAAGCCATGTAAATGAAACATGTCCTCTCCTCCCTCTTTCACCACAATCTGGGAGGCCAGGTTTGAAAGCAGAATTCTCCCAGACTCCTTGGAAGCCCACAGACTGCCCCCTCTCTTCCCATCGTTCTTTGTTCTGCACCCTGAGGGGCTCCTGCACATGTATGGACACTGCACCCGAAAAGTTGAAGTTCTGCCCACCACCCCACAAATGCCCCCAGGCTTATGGTTGCACCTTCTGCTAACCTTCTGCCTTCAGCAAGGCAGATCTCAGGAGGAGAACCTCGCAGGCCTTGGAAATGACTCAGTGCCACTGGGGTAGGGGCTTTGGGGTCTGGGCACCTGGAACATGGTTGAGAAGTGGGGAGAGTGTGGGCACCAGGTGGGCACATCCCCCTGGCTCCATGGCAACTCACACCGTGGGCAGGGGCCTGGCTGGAGAAGGACCCAGGTGGGCCCCCCTCCAGATTTGGGGACCAGCCTTGCCTAAGTCTAAAGGCAGAACTGCTCAGGGCCTGCTGGATGAGATCTACCCTTCCCCAACCAACGTCATCTGTCTCACTTCTCCACTACGATCCTTACCTACCCCACTCTCTCAACCCTGTCAGGCTGGCACAGGAAACGGGTCTTTAACAGGGCGTAATGTTCCTTACCCCCTCACACCTCATCTGGCCAACCTGGAGCCAAATGCTTTCCAAGATCGTCTCCACTCTCCCCCATGGCAGCCCTGAGTCAGGTTCCCAGTCCAGGAGGAAATCCCAGGTCCCTGAAGCAGGGGCTGTGCTCTGGAGGGGCTGGCTGGGGAGCTGCTCACAGCTGCCCATCAGCTGCACCCCCGGCCCCGGCCACCTGGAGGAACACATGTCAACACCCCCCTCCCCTGTGTTCCAATCGCATGTGCATTGCTACCCAACTTTCCAGCAGAACGCTGGGCTGTGTTTGTCATAACTTTCAGTGTTTGTTTATGTTTAAGCAAGAGTATGGAGGTGAGTGTGTGTGAGACAGAGTGCACTTGGGTATCATCTCTTCAGTGCAAAGCCTGCAGAATCACCTGGGCCCCTCTCTTCCCAGGAAGATACAGATGATGAAAAACTAAACAAGAGCAAGAGGTCGGGTCTCTTTAGAAATCAGGATGTTTGAATGTTAATAGCAAAGAGCTGCTGTTCTAAGTCCCATGAAATGAGATGACTCCTCATCTCCAGGTAAGTCAGAGAGACTTTACACTGTTTGAATGTTAAAAGCCACTTCTCTGTCTGTCTCTCCTTCCTTCCTTCCATCCATCCATCCATCCATCCATCCATCCATCCATCCATCCAATTTTTGCTAAGTCCCTCCTGTGATTACTGTAATACTATTAATGACAGCAATAATAGCAGTGGTTCCCATTTTCTGGGCACGTCCTAAGGGACGGTCTGTGCGCTGAATGTTCTACATAATCATCTGTTCTCACAAACAATTCTATGAAGTAGATGCCAATAGACCCATTAAACAGATGGAACAAGTAAAGTACAGAGAGGTTAGGTTGCTGGTCTGAGACTTGTGGTAGATTAAATGTGGCCAGAAATTCTCTGTTGTTCCCCCCACCAAGAGGTTGAGTGTATTTCCCTACGTCCTGAATGTGGCTGACCTCAAGAGTTGTTTTGACCAGTAGAATGTGCCAGAAATAGCTATACCAGCTCCAGGCCCCAGACACAAAGCCTTGCAGCTTCTGTTTTTGCTGACTGAAATACTGACTCAAAACCACCATGTAAGGAAGCCAGCCTCCCCTACTGAGAGATAAGAGGCCAAATGAAGAACTGAAGCCACCAGCCACCAGCCAGCACCACGTGAGGGAGGCAATCTTGGACCTCGCCGCTAACCCCCAGTTAAATGCATCCACATGAGCAAGCCCATGTGAGAACAGCAGGATCGTGAGAAAAAATAAGTCATTGTTTTAAACCACTAAATGTTAGGGGATGTTTGCTACACAGCAAAAGCTGACTGAAACACACTGCAGGCTGCCAAGTAGGATTCTCACCGAGGTCTTCCATTTCCGAAATGGGACTGTGGCCACAAAGGTGAAGAGGACACAGCCTCTGAGCATGGGAGCTCAGGGGGAACAGATGCACCAACAAATACACTGCTGGTCGTCCATGTGTAGTAGGTGTGTCCAAGGGGGTGGGTTCCTGGAATGATGACTTAAGTTTCTCACTTCTACAGCAATCAATTGCTGCGTCTCTACCACTATGTGCTAGGCTTGGGACTGTGAGCAAAACAGACATGGCCTCTGATCTCGCGAAGCTTGAAATTTAGGGAATAAGACAGACAAAAGTAAACCAACAAGCAAGTAATTAGAAATTGTGTCGAGTGTTGTTAAAGAATCCAACGGGCACTGGGGAGAGAGAATAATGGAGTAGAAGAACTTTATTTAGATAAGGTGATCAGGAAAGACGTCTGTATGATGTTGAGCTTTAAGGTTGAGTCCACAAGAATGACAAAGAGGCATGCGAAGAGTTACAGGAAAAACAGCACAGGTAGAAGGAACCACAGGCCCTGAGGAAGAACAGAGATTGAGATTTTTGAGAAACCACAAAATCTAGGTGCGTCCAGAGCAGAGTGGGCAAGGAGGAGAGTATTTGAGGACAAGGACAGAAGGAGTGGGTCAGTTCATGTGAGGTCCTGTAGACTGTGGGAAAGAGTCGGGAATTTCCTTCAAGTGTTTTGGGAAAGCACTGGGAAGTTTTGAGTGGAAGAGAAACATGATTTGATTTAGATTTTAACAGATACGATGTTGTGTGGCGAACAGATTGAAAGGAGGCAAGAATGGAAGCAGGAAGAATGATAGAGACATTGCCACAGGTGCCCTGGGCAGAGAGAATGGTGGCTTGGGCAGGGTGACAGCTGTGGAGTTGAGAAATGGATGGACTTGGGATCT
>PVKY010003992.1:0-20189 GCA_004027775.1 Bradypus variegatus
CCTTTCCCAGCCTGTATAGAGAAGCCCTTTATCTGAGATCTTAGGGACTTAAGCTGTTTTATAAGGCAAAAAGAGTCAGGGCCTCATGGATAGTAGCTTCTGAGCCATTCTCAGGCCTTTTCTGCTGTTGCCCCCCCCCCCCCCCGCATATACCCCCTGTGTCTTGCCTCAATGCTTCTGCTATGTGGGGGTACATGTTTGCAGGCCCCAAGATAATCCCCACATGCAGCCTCATAACTTGCAGCATCCCTCATGTGACTTCTAGGTTGCCTTCAAGTTCTTCTCCAGTGAGAATGATGCTCCATAGAGTTTACTTTTTTGTTTACTTTTTATTTTCCCAGACCCATAATGGGGTCAAGAGGGAGGAAGAGTCACAGTGTTTTGTCTCCCTGTTGTCCCAGCTCACTGCAGAGATTCTGAACCTGTGACAGCACCCCAGTCCTTGCATTGTCTAAGCACAGCCAACATGGAGTTTCATCTTTGTTGTTGTTGTTCATTTAATAGGTTCATGATGGGTAATGGTTTGCATTTCTTTCCAGACTAGGGAGCCTGTAGTATCAGCTGTGCTGTTTGGAAAGTCTGCAGCCCCTCCTCTGCTGCTCCCAAGGTGGGACTCTGCTTTGAGGGTCGCTCCCATCCCCTTGATGCCTTTTAGGGCCAGGAAAGCACCCAGGAGGCCCATCCTGCAGACCCCTGGTTAGAGCTGGGCTTGTGCCCCACCTGCCCCTGTTTTCAGGGCAGCCTGCCCACTCCTCTGGAAGTGGAGGGGAGCTAGCTCAGCAGGGCAGAGGGGCATCCTAAGGCCTGGGGCTGACAAAGAGCCCTGGGTTGGCTGCTAGGGCCCTAGTATTCTCCTTCCCCTGGCTCTGCTAGGTCTCACTGAGGATATTCATGCACTGAGGATATTCATGCCATCTCTGCCCACCCCCTCAGTTGCTTTGAGACTTGGATGTGAGTGGGGTTGAAGGAGGGAGGGCTTGGGATGAGGGCAGCTCCCTCCCCCGCCAAGGCCACCAGCAAGTCTTCCCCTCCTGGGCCTCCTGAGACCACACCCCTCCCCCTGCCCCTGCAAGAAGGGAGGTTTAGTTGAATTGTCAGCAGGGCTCCAGGGATACTGGTTTGAAATCTTGTGACTACTGAGGCTGGGCTGGGCCAGGAGTGAGCCCAGAGCCTCCTTGGGCTGCTGCAGTCCCGAAGCCATACAGTAACACTCCCTCATACCTTGTAACTGGCCGCTTCCTGCCACTGTGTACAAACAAGACTCCGTTGGAGGAAACAGGTGTTTTATCAGGTCACAAGGATGCCCCCACCCTAACGGTACAGTGCATAAGTTCTTTGAAGTCACAACCCTCCTTCTGCAGGTGGGGCCTATGAGGCTAGATCAGGGAAGGGACTTGTCCAAGGCCCCTTAGAGGAGTGGAAGGAGAAAGCACTGAGTCTGGAAGATCTACCCTCCAATACCATTTCTACCATTCCTTGGCTATGTGACCCTGGGTAAGTTACTTAACTTCTCTGGGCCTACCTCCTTGGGTAACTGTGGAATGAATGAGATAGTGTATATGAAGTCCTGGGAACAGCATCTGGCACACAGTGGGTGCTTCATGAGTGAAGGCTATACTTGGAGGGACAGTTAACACTGTGCATGAATGCCCCTGGTAAAGAGTGCTGTGCCGAGAAGGTAGAGTACTGCTGAAGCTGAGGCCAGACTAGAGCTTTGACCCTGTCCCCTTCCACAGCTCAGCAGCCACCTCCCCTGGGGAAGTGAGAGGACAGCTGTCCTGGCCCACCCTTGGCCCTTGGGCCCTCAGCTGGTGAACCTGGGGTCCAGGCTCTACTAGCATTTACTGAGCTGCTCCAGTGTACCTGGCCTTGGTTCAGCCCAGAGCGGGAGGCCGCCTCAGCCCCCCCAGAGCTCAGTCCTGGTGAGGGAGACTCCTGCTCAGAGTCAGCTTTTTTTTTTAGAAGTTGAAATTTTTATTTATCATCACATTAAGTTCAATTAGGTAAGAATTTTAGGAATTTAAAAGTATATTCTAGCAAAGTTCCTACATTAGTAATAGCCTAAAGACATCATGATGCCAGTAGTTCCTGGTGGCATTTAAAAAAAGGAAATAGCCAGTCACAATTCAACCTCGAATATCTGTCAGCTTATAATACTTATCTTATTGATATAGTTTATAGGGTACCTTATTGGAATGTGGTATCATATCTTATTGGTACAGTTTTAAAAGGCTGTGGGCATCAGGCAATATGAAAAAGTAACATGAAAGAAGAAACCCTAAGACACGTTTTCCCACGAGTATTAGCAAAACAGAATCTCAAGAGTTGGCTTTGAGGTTTTGCCGGAGTCAGACAAAGGGCACGGAGTGGCCAGTGGAAGCTGCCGGGGAGGCTTCCTGAGAAAGGAGGTTCAGGCATGCAAAGGTTTGTCCAGGCAGAAAGCCATGGGAGAACACTCTGGAGTGGGGGTGGGGGTTGCTTGAGCAAAGGAGAGGCTGAAATTAGTATTTGTTTCCTGGTCATTGGAATGGCAGACCGAAGCCCAGGGTCTGTGGGTGGGGGGTGTGAGGTGAGGCTAGAGAGGAAGGGTGAGCACCAGGGCCCAGCACACGACCGTGATGCCCAGGCAGCGTTGGTTGCGGAGGCTGGGAGTGGCTCCTGCAGCATGTTGGCATTATGGAAGGGCAGGGCAGGGCAGGGCCCCTGGGTTTGAGTTGGACAAGGAGGGCCAAGGCAGGCAGAGCTGGCACTTGGGGCAGGGTGGATGCTGGGAGATGCATGGGGTGATTGAGGAGTGGGAGCAGGGCCAGGGGAGAGCTTTAGACGGGGGGGGCAAGTATGCTGGCAAATAAAAGGCAAAAGTGTCTCAAAGGTGGGAAGCTTCCATTTTCCACAGTTATTTCATTTGACTCTCTTTTTCCATGGTTGTGAATCTGAGGTCTTGGCCCTGTTTACTGTTTACCCATAGGTCAGTGGCTTACTCGGGTCCCACAGCCTGCTGGTGATTCAGCCAGTGTGAACAGCACCACCCAACAGCACTGGTTCCCAGCACTCAGAGGCCGTAGGCCCAGGGGTCTGGGGAGGGTCTCCAAGAACCTGGGCATTGTCACCTTCTTCCTTCAGACAGTTTTTTTTTTTTTTTTTTTTGGCTGCCTCACCCTGCAGACCTATTGTGCTTTGGGATTGGACCTGAGAAATTACTTCCCTCCCTTGAAAAGCTGTGGCCCACATCAGTCTCTGCATTAAGTCTCCCAGCTGCAGCGTGGGTGGGTTTGTCCTTGTCAGAGCATTTGTCCCCTCCAGATTGATGGTCAGGGGTCCCCTCTGGTCCGGCTGGAACATGGGCTCCTCTTGGCTCAGGTCCTCAGTGGAGTGTGTGTGTCCCTTGCTGGATAGGGGCCCTGGGCCTGGGTGGGGCTGAGGTGGGCAGCCTCCTTTGGGGAGGCTGTCCTTGGCAACTGTCCCTCCCCTGCAGACTGCCTGCCTGGGCTGTGCCAGCAGACACTGCTTTAGAGCCCGGAGCAAGACTGGTGACACAGCCTTCAGTGCATGGCCCTGACTCCACAGAACTCCCCAGAGATTAGAAGAAGCAGACATTCTGCCAAATAAGTTTCCCCCATCAACTTTCTCTCTCTCTCTGTCTTGGCCTGTCTCTCTCTGTCCAAGGGCAGGAACACTCCTGGGCCCCACACTGTCTGCTTCCAAGTGGCACATGTACAGCAGTCTCCAGGCATGGATGGGCAGGACAGGGCCCCGGGGAAGAGTGGGTGTGGCCTTGGGGATTTCAATGGCTAATGTAGCCTCCACCCTCCACCGCTAGGCTGGCTCAGGGTCAGTGTCTTGCGGATGGTGGCAAGTCACCCTCTCCCAGAAATGAGGGCAGGAGGCTGCGGTGGGGCAGGAAGCCCAGGGACCAGGGGCCATCTCCTTCCTCAGCTGTGTGACCTCCAGCAAATTTGTCAACCTCTCCAGGTTTCAGTCCTTCTCTAAAATGGGGCTGGTGATCTCTGATCAGGGGGGATTTCTTTTCTGACATTCACTTAATTGTTGGCTGTAGAGGCCTCAGGTGGGGTTTGCTGGGCAGCTCATTGCAAGGACTGCTCTGGAGTCTGCCTCCCTGACCAGGCAAGAGGGGGTGGTGGCAAGGGAGGGACAGGTGACAGGCGTCCAGGCTAGAGAGGTTCTGACTAACTCTGACCCGACTCCAGTGGCAGCGGGCCTGCCTCCTGGCCTGCTGGGCTGCCATCTGAAACGCATTACCGATGCTTTGTAAACTCCACATCATTCAGCCACATGAAAGCCTGGGGCCTAAAAATAGCCTCTGGGACGCCCCACATTGGCGGGGCTCAGCTGACCTCTGCACGAACGCCCACCACCAGGCCGCCTCCTTGCCAGGGAGCCCTGACTGGGAGGGTCACACCCACCCACCCTCCCCGTGTGAGCAGCCACAGCCTTGGGCCACTTTGAGCCCTGATCTTGCCCAGCTGGTCAGGGCCTCAGGTCTCGAGGTCTTACCCAGGGTGGGACATCTGGAGGAGCCAGGAGGCAGCAGCTGAGGGTGTGGGTCAGCCCTAGGACCCCTTCCCCAGCTCTGTCCATGTCTGGAATGTCCATGAGAAGCCCATGGGGAAGCTGATGGTATCATCTTACAGTTGAGGACACTGAAGCCCTGCAGAGGAGGAGCATAGGAAGGGGACTGGGATGCAGCCTAGTGAGGACTTGGCCTTGGTGGGCAGCAGGGCCACTGGCTCATGTGTTGGAGTGAGAAGCACAGGGACCTGCCCAGCAGGTCCAGCAGAGAGCTCACCCCAGCCAGAAGGTGTGGCGACTGTGGGCCTCAGGGCGGCTGGGGTTGACTCTCTGCCCTGCTCTCTGCAGATTCCCTTTCCTATGGGCTCTCTGACCAACTGCAAACCACTCTTTTCCCTAAAAATAAACATGCTTATGGGATTGGGGGAAGCTTTGTAGCTATCAAAGGACATAATAGGGTGTTTAAGAAAATTACATTGCATTTTAAATAACCAGCATGAAAGTCATTAAGTTTGAATTTTCATTCAAATCAGATGGCTCTGTGGCCTGACCCCGGTGGGCAGGCAGGCAAGGGGTGGGTGGGCCTCAGCGGCACCCAGAGCAGCGTGTTGGCAGCAGCAGCGAGTCCTTTGCCCAGCCCAGCCAGGGCCGAGGTGGGGCCAGCGGTGGAGAGTGTGCCCAGCTGCAGCAGCCACCCAAAACTTGCTGGCAGACTTTGAAGCAGTGTGCGGCCTGGCACCACCCAGCTGTGGTGGGCAACCCATGGTGGGGGGACTGGGCTTGCCCTAGACGTGGGGTGTGGAAAGCCAAGGCCACAAGGAGGGGGACAGCCATGTTAAAGTGTGGGGGTTCAAGGATGGGGGTTTAGATCAGAAAGAGCTAGAGAGGCTCTACAGGACTGGGCCACATCTGCCCCTTTGCTGCCGGACTCTCTGTGCCCAGCATAGCGCCTGGCGCACGGTAGGCCCTCAGCAGACAGTGGTTGAGAAGTAGCAGCAGCCTCCACAGCAGCACATGTGTTGAGCATTTCCCGAGTGCCATGCTTGTGCCAAGGGCTCTTACTCCCAGTATCTCCTTAGATCCTTAGGAGCTGAAAGGAAGGCCCATTCATCTGGGCTTCCAGGGCCCAAAGTGCTGAGTTTCTCAGTGGGGAAGCAGGGCTTCCAAAAGAAATGCTACCTGGAAAAGTGTCTATAAATGACATTTAAAACTGAATCAGGTTTGAGGTGTGATGTCAGCCATGTTAAGAACAGTCTGATGATGTTTTCCCTCTCTTTTAACTTTGGTCTTGGTCCTGGCTCAGATCAGGGCTTGCCAGGTGACCGCTCTGGGCCAGCTTCCTTCCTCTGTGTGGTGCCGGGTTGGCCTAGAGGGTTTCCTAGGCCCTGAGTCCCTGGGAATGGTTGGACTGAGGAAGCTGAGGGAGTCCTGGGGCATGGGTGTGCCCCCCCACACCCCAATGGGAAAGCTGCTTAGGAACCAGAGCTGCCTGCCTGCCCCCCTGGGGCATTCTGAGGGAGGTTTCTTCTGCTGCGGCCCTGCTCTGGTCATCACAGGCCGTCAGGAGCTCAGTCTGGCCCAGTAGAACTCAGGCAATAGTCCAAAGTAATTGAAGGCCAATAGCCTCAGCCTGGCACAAAGCCTGCCTTTCCTGAAAAGTCTTGGTCTAGGGATGTGCTTGCTTTATTTTCTTTTTATTTTTTTTCTTTTATTCTTAATTAATTTTAAAAAATATTATTAGCAAATGCAAATATTAACTCATTTAATCCTCACAGCGACCCCATGAGGTACGCACATTTTATAGATGAGGAATGGAGAGAAAACCTGAGTTGCCAAAGGGCGACCAACTAGTAAATGCTATTGGCAGGATTTGGACTCAGCCATCTAACTCCGTTGTGTGTCCTTACTTGCAAGCTATATTGCCTCTCAGGCAACATGTACATCTATTCATTAAAAAAAAAAAAATGTAGATATCGTAGCTATAGCTGGGTCCCCTTGCTCCCCTATTCCATTCCTCTCCGTGAACCCCTGTTCTCAGTTTGGTATTTTGACCTCTCCCCTATATTTTTATACTGTTACACCCAGAGGTGTATCTGTAAGAGCTATTTGGTATGGTTTTGTGTGAAGCCCCCAGACTCGACCTCATGAGGGCTCTGCCTTGTGAGCAGCTCTGCTGTCCTCCCTGCGCTCACTCTGGCCTTGAAGGGCTCAAGTGGGAGCATTCAGGGGTCTGTAGCCTCTAGCAGCCCCTTTCCACTCCTCGTCTTCTTTCCCTTTGTATAAACCACTCATCGGACTGAGTCAAGTCAGCCCCAAGGTCCCTAACTGGCAATAGCTGTGAGGGTTAGACCTGAGTGAGCTTCCAGACCATGGCCTCAGGGCAGAATTGTCCTCCTGGAGCTGGTGCAGCAGCTGAACTGACCAGGGGACCTGGAGCCCCCGTGTTGGCATGGCTCCTCGGAGGCTGGCTGGATAAAATCTGGCAAGATCACAGTGCCAAGGCTGGGGATGAACCCCTTCCTCCCTCTCACCCTTGAGTCATTGCTGACCATCAGCCTCCTTAGCCCCCATGGTTCTGGCCCTGCCTGTGCCCTCCTGCTCACTCTGCAGCAGCGTGCTTACCGTAGAAGCAGATGGGAGCCACTCCTGCTTCCAGCAGCTGTCCCATCCTTCTTGCACAGAGAGACAGGAGCACAGCTGAGACCCTGGGGAAGGGTTGACCTCCCACGTTTCCTTTTGGTTGTTCACAACTGAAAACCAAAACCACCTCCTTTGAGGACAGGGTACCTTTGCATAGGGCTGGGTGGGGGTCAGAGCAACACTGCTAGTGAGTTTTTTCCAGGGGGGCTGAAGATCTTAGT
Organism: Bradypus variegatus; assembly: GCA_004027775.1. Taxonomy (NCBI): domain Eukaryota; kingdom Metazoa; phylum Chordata; class Mammalia; order Pilosa; family Bradypodidae; genus Bradypus; species Bradypus variegatus. The sequence continues at coordinate 7,392 of PVKY010003992.1, forward strand.
GAGGAGACCCAGCAGGGTGATGAGACTTTTGGAACTGCTTGGCTTCTGCCTCCCCCATCCATGTGGTCTCTGTGCTGGAAAATGGTAAAGATTGTGGGCCAAGAGCCCGAAGGGCCGGATTCAAATCCAGCTCTTTCAATACTTGCTGCAAATCCTTGGGCAAGTCATTTACTCTTTGGACTTCTCTTTCTTCCTCTGCAAAAGCTGCACACATGTCACAAAGTGGCTGGGAAGATTGGTGGGATTCCTATAGGCTGGTGGGTCTCTGCTCGGCACATGCGGCTCATACTGTTGGGGGCTGCCATCTCTAAATCCATGCCTCTGGTGTTTTCTTCCTGCTTTCTCTGGTCCCAGAGGAACAGAACCTCTGAACTCTTCACACACTTCCCTCCCCAGAGCCTTGCTTTCCCTACTGCCAAAGATGGGCTGATCTCGGAGGTTGTGTCCTGGGCCTGCCTCTGTCCACAGTGGGCACCCTGGTGGCTCTGGGCACTGAGGAGGAGCTGGGTGAGTACCTGCCTGGGTTAAGGGGGTGCCCAGCCCCAGAGCTACCACAGAGTCCCCAAACAGTGTGTCAGTAGCATCAACTAGCAGCTTGGCTGCAGCAGCTCCCGGAAGCTTATATTTTCCTCTAAAAACATCCTGTCCTGAGGGGCGTTCACCTCAAAGGAAGGAAAACGCAAGTAAACGAATGCATAGAAACCACTGGAGGCCCTGGGTTGGGCCACTCATCTAGCTCAGAGGGCAACTGGGGACCAGGCTGGCCCAGAGCAGGCCTGTGGCTTGCTGTGGCTGCATGCAGGGACTCCAGTCCACACCTCCACTGGGGCAGGGCTCCGTTATCTGATGTCAAGGCCAGGCGGCGGTGGACTGGCCACGTGCATGTGGCAGGCTTATATGCAACCACGGCAGCAACCCTGTGCCAGCAGGCGGGACTGCCGCTTCCTGGTCCCTGAAGATGTGGCCCAGCCATGCTCCAGCCCTTCTAGCTCTGCTGGCCACGTGGCCATGGCTCCATGCCCTGCGGTGGGCGTCAGGACAGGGCATCCAGCACGCTGTGGGTGGGGAGCTTGCGGGCTGTCCTCTGGAGAGCACTGTGTCCTGGGCAGCAGGGCCCAAAGCGGGGGTTGGGGATGGAAGGGTATGAGTAGAGGCTCCTCCAACCTGGCCCTCCTGACCCCGCTGGGTATATCTGCAGAGGTGGGATTTGTGGGAACCCACAAATCGAAACCTGGTTGACATACAGTTGAGTCCCCTTTGGAGAGTCTGGGGGTCTGCCTCCTGCTGGAAAGTTCATCTTCACAGTCCCAGGCCTGGGGGGAGCTTCCCATTAAGCAACTGCCCAGACTTCTTGGTACTTGAGCACCACTGATGCCCATCAGTGGGCCTCCAGCTCCAAGCACAGATGCCTGGGCAAGTGTGTGGCTGCCTGGTAAGGCCCTGGAGCTGAGAGAGGCCCTCTGAGAAACTGATCAGGGCCAGGCTCTGGAGCCTGGGTGGGGCCTACAAGCCTGGCTCCTGGCCATGTGGGAAGGAGAAATGAGAACTGGAGGGGAGAGTGGGTGCTTTTCTTAAAATTCAATTTTATTGAGATACATTTACATACCATATAATCATCCAATCAGTTGTTCACAGTACCATCATATGGTTGTGTATTCATCACCACAATCAATTTTTGAACATTTTCATTACTCCAAAAAGTAAAAAAATAAAAATAGAAGTTAAAAAAGAACATGAGGGGGACCTTTTGAGCAGATCCACTGTGTGGGGTTGTGTAGGGGATCTGAGTCTAGGGGCCATGTGAGCCTGCACTGTGCTCCCCAAGCCGTAGGCCCAGACACGGGCCTAGATCTGTCCAGATGAAGGGGCACTTCTATCTAATGAACACAAAGGTGCCAATGGTTAGCGGTGGCCCTGGGTTTGTTTCTTTCCCTCAGATACATGGCTTGTTTCTCTACCACAGTGCTTTTCCTCTGCGGTCCTGGTTTTGACTGGTCACTCTCACTCCCCAAGTATTGCAGTTGGGAGGTTCTGGGAGATAGGGGAGAGGCTGAGGGGGTCTCTGGTGCGAGGTACAGCGTCCCTGACTCCAAGCAGTGGCCCCAGCTCCCCCCAGCCTCCTGACCTGCCTGCTGCCATGATGCTTGAGCACCCAGGGGGGTGCTTTGTCCGGGGCTGCCATATTCTCTCTAAACACTGGCTCACTCTGGGCCCTCACCCTCACTGAGGGTCCCACTTTGATTAATTGAATAAAAACAGTGAGAGCACAATCCCACCTCAAGAAGGGTGCAGTCCAGTGGGAGTGAGTGGGCATGAAATCAGGTAAACAGGCAACTACAGCATGTGTGTGGGGGGGTGGGTGCTGCAGTATGGGAGCCACAGCAGGGCACCCCAGCTCAGGCTGGGAGCTTAGGCAAGGCTTCCAGAAGGGAGCCTCAGGATGAAGCCTGAAAGATGCATAGAAATTGGTGAACCAAAGTCAGGGAAGAGTGCCCCAGGAAGAGGGAACAGCATGGCTGTTGGGGCCCCTGTGGCTAGAGCATAGGGTGAGAGGAGGGGAGAGGGGAGGGTGTGGCTGTCTGGCACCACTGAAAACACTGGGAGCCCATAAAAGCTCCCCCCCCACCCAGTGACTTTGCTGAGGGTTGTGGGTGTAGACAACTTTCCCAACCTCACTGAGACCCACTTTTTTCATGTGTAAAATGGGAAGGGTAATGCCTGCCTCGAGTGGGGTGTCACTTTGGCATTTCCATTAATGCAGTTTTATCTCTATGCATTTGGCAAACAGAACACTAACTATGTACACAGCCCACTTTCCCATCTAGTCAGCTTCTGTCCCAGAGGGAAACTGAGGCACAAGGCCTGGATCTTCCATTGCCTCCGAGAGCTTGTTCTTGAGGGCTTCTCCTAGCTCTGAAGGTATTGGGAGCAACCCCAGGAACCAGGCACCAAGGAACTCAGTCAAAGCTCCATGGCAGATGAGGACATGGGGGGCAGGCAGAGATTCTGGGACTCCAGGGATTCTAGAGGCCTTCATTCAACAGTCTACCAAACATCTGTGGAGTACAGATCCTGGTGAGATAGAGCAGACCCTGCCTCCAGGGCCTCCAGGCATATCGCTGTACCCAGCAAGCACTCTGCCTGCCAGGCTGGTGGTACCCCCACCCAGGGCAGGGCAGGGTTTGCCAAGGAAGTGACCCTTAGAGATCAGGGTGAGAAGGAGCTGGCCTGGCAAAGAGCAGGAGAAAGTATGGAAAGTTGTTGTGGGAGAGAGGAAGTGGTGGATAAAGGAACGGAGGCAGGGAAGAGCTGGGCACCTGGGCAGGACAGGAGCAGGTCTAAGTGGCTGGGGTGTGGCCATGCAGTGGTGAGCAGGGGAGAAGGGGTTTCGGGCCTTGCAGGCAGGCTCCTGATGTCAGTGGGCCCTCCTGGAAAGCAGGCAGGCAAGGTTGTGGCCAGAACGCCCATCTCTGGAGTCCTAGAACCTGCTGTAGTGTTTTTGCTGCAGGGTCTGGGAAGCACTGGCTCAGGTAACTGACCAGCCAGGCTGTGGAAGGGACAGACTGGACTTAGAATTGGGACACCTGCACCATGTTCTCCTTTGTTCTGTCCACCACAGGGACTCTGCAGTGCAGTGGGTGGAATGGGGGCTCTGCCACTTACTGGTTATGTGACCTTGGGCAAGCTATAGAGCCTTTCTGTGCCTCAGTTTCTTCTTCTATCAAATGGGGATAATAATTGTTCCTACTCATGGGTTTGTTGTAGAGTATGAGTTGAACTCTGTATGGTGCTCAGAACTATGCCTAGCACATGGTAAACACAGCTATTATTAGGTGATTCTGTTCTCTCAGCCTGAAACATTCTTATGCCTGACACATAGTAGGAGCTCAGTAAAATTTATCCGGATTGAATGTGACCTGTCCATGGTGATCCAGCTGAGAATCCTGGCGGGTGAGTGTGGGCAGCAGGGGGAGGGGATGCTTCTCCTGGCCCAGTCTCTGGAGCTCCCTGTGCCTGGTCAGACCTCGCCTCCCACCCCTCACCCCCACCTGAGGCTTGAGGCCAGAGGAAACAGCAACTTTCTTCACTGGGAAAGTGTTGTGGGGCTCAGGCGTTGGGGGTTTTCAGAGTCAACCGTCAGAGGCGAGGGAGTTTCTCTGCCGGCGGTGGCAAGGGTTCTCAGCGTGCACACAGCCTGAGAGCAGACCGCTGCGGTCTGCAGGGAAAATGCCGATTGTGTTTATTTTTCACCTGAGCCTGCAGGAAGTGGGGGGCCAGGCGTGGGGGGGGGGCAGGGGCCACCCAGCCAGCCCAAGCTTGACTTCAGGGCCCAGGAAACCTGCCTCATGAGTCCCCATCCCATCCCTGCACTGGCCTTCTTCCCGAGCCCAGTCTGTTGAACAAGAGGAGGGCATGTGGGCACCAGAAAGGAATTTTCCAGCCTGGGGCTGACGCAAATATCCCTGAGGGGCGAGGACAACCTTTCGGACAATCGATTTTGAGTCAATGTGGAAAAGAGCCTTTCACCAGTATAAGCAATTGGTAACCAGAAGGACTGCCTCTGCTGGGAGTGAGCCCCCCATCACTAGGTGTCCAACAAGAGGCTTGAGAAGCACTGGTGGGCATGGGAGGGATGGCTTACTGGGTAGCATCTATACTAGACACAGCCTCCAGGTCCTAGGGTCTCTGACTCCTGGGCCCATCCTGGAGTGACGCAGTCTGGTGGTGGGACAGGGGCAGCTGCCCACAAAGGCTGTATGTAGCCTTGAAGTCCAAGAACAGGGAGTGTCCTGATCAAGGGGGCCTCACAAGGAAACAGGCCCAGAAAGAAGTAGGGACTGCTTGCTGTTCATTCATCCGTTTATACAATCCAATTTTGAGTACTTACTGAGTGCCCAGCTCTGGGCTTGGTACTATGCCCACAGAGAAAAGTGGGACAAGGCTGTGCCATTAAGATGCTAAGCACGTGTTAGGGGGACCATCAACTCAGGCCTGCCTCCTTCCCTGGAGGCGACGGCAGGGTTCACCATCAGAGGGAAGAGGGAGGAAAGGTCCTGTTGCTGGGCTCCCCACATGCACACCAGGCCCCAGGTGACCCCACCCTGTTGTCTGGGCAGCCTGGCTCTGGGACAGCCTTGTGCTGAGGCCCTGGAGCGGGACGTTCCACAGGCTGAGGGGGGCATGGGGCACTGGGCCCTGTGCCCGATGGTTCCCCCTGGCTACCACCACCAGGCATGGAGGAGGCCAGGGAGTGAAGCTGAGAGGCAGCGTGCATGAAAGTGGGAAGGACGGGCCAAGCGCTCAGTGCCCTGCCTTGGAGCCCTGGCCACCTCAAGGCCTCCAGCTGCTGGCGGACTCTCTGCTCCATCCCTGCCCACCCAGCACTTCTGTAGGTTGGTTGGAGAATCTTGTTTAATGAGGCTTTTCTCCAGTTCCCAGGGAAGGCTGGTGGACAGAATGAACCCACGGCCCACCAGGCAACCCTCTCTCCCCACTGCCCCGTCACATGCATACCCACCAGGCCAGTGGCTGTTGGCTGAGCTGGATTCTGTTTCCTAGTCCCCGCGTAGCTGTACTGCAACCTCAGTCTCAGGTAGCAGAGATGGGCCTGAGCTAAGCCCAGCCTGGCCAAAGAGACTCAGCTCTGGCCCTCAGGCAGGGGAAGCTCTCCAGGGAGTCCTGGCCTAAGCTGGCCCTCCCCAGAGAGAGGTGGTTTACTGAGAAAACTACTGAGGAGTCAGCCTCTCTTCCGGCTTTGGAGCAGACCCTCAACTCTGACAGACTGCAGACACTGGGACTGTCTTCCCAGGCTGACACCTTGGACCCCAGAACATCAGGAGGTGGAGCTGGGCCCCAGGCCCTGTTCCTAAGGCATCCCAGGGCCTGCTACACACTCCACCTACCAGGCCTACAGTTCTGAGGGTGCCAGGCTGGATGGCAGGGCCTTCTCTAAGCAGGAGTTTAGACTTGAAAGACCTCTGGGTATGGAGGGACCCATGGAGGGTCTCCATTCCAGCTGCTGGGCCAGGGCTCCAGGCATTGGACTCTCTGGTGGTGAATGGTGGAATGGTTTCTGCCAGGGTCCACTGGTTCTGACGGATTAGGCCCTGAAACTCAGTCTCCCTGCCCTCAGCTGCCACAGGGCCTGGTCAGGGGCACCTGTCAGGATAAAAACACCCTAAGGATTTTCAGGAAGTTTCCCAACCTTTGAAGGCCCACAGTTTCTGATCCCAGAACTCCAGGGTAAAGCAGGATTTTTGCAACTGTGACCAGTGAGGTGGGCAGGGCTGATACTCTCACCCCCGTTTTACAAGGGAGGAAACTTGAGACCCTGAGAAGGGATGAGATTGGCCCAGGATCCTCAAGTGAGACAGTCAGTTGTAGCTTCTAGGCCTGGGGAACTACCAACCCATTTTATACGGGAATAAAGTGAGGCTTGATGGGGGACAGCTTGTCTGAGTCCACACCGCTTGGATCAGAATCCACAGCTGCCTAAGTCCAGTGCTCTCTGTACCATGGAAGGGGCCCTGAGGTTTGAGCCACAGCTGGTTCAGGGACACCCAGAGAGGGAGGGGGAACGATAGTGCCAAGGACACATTCCACATCAGAGTTGCCAAGGGTCCCACCTCTGACACATTCATTTCCAAGTCACTTCACCTCTCCAGGCCTCGGTTTTCTCAAATGTAAAATGGGGACAATAATAGTACCCATCTCGGGACTCTGAAAAGGTTATCCAACAAATACTGGTTAAGTCCCTGCGTGAGGTGGCTTTTAAGGTTTAGCATGGTCGGGGGATGCTCCTTGGAAGTGTCATTTGAGCCGAAGCCTCAGTGAGGAGGGTCTGGGAGGAGAAGCCATCTAGGCAGAAGGAACAGTAATCACAAGTGCAAAGGTCCAACAGTAGGAACAAGTTCTCAGAATGGAAATGTTGGGAACCTAGTTCATATCATGGCACTCTTGAAAAATTATCACTGGTGTAAATGGAGGAGGATGCTGGAGGCTGAAGCACCCATGGGAAGTCCTAGCATGATGAGCAAGGAGAGTGGAAGATGGGGCTGGAGAGGGAGTGGAGGCCCCAGGTAGGGAGTTAGAACAGCACCCCAAAAGCCCAAGATACATGGGAGGCCACTGATGGCCTTGGAGGAGCACCATGCTCTGACCTAATGGCCGCTGGATGGAGAACCTGGCTGAGGGGGTGGGAGAGAAGGCTGCTGCAGTTCTCCAGGCGAGAAGTGATGGTGACTTGGACTGGGTCGAGGGCAAAGAGGAAGTAAGGAGTGGTTGGATTCCAGATACATTTTGAAGTTAGAGCCATTGGGACTTGCTGACAGACTGGGTATGGAGTGTGAGAGAAAACAAGAATCAAGGATGACTCCAGGGTTTCTGGCAGCCACAAAGATGGAGTTGGCATTAACTGAGGTGGGAAAATGGAGAGGTGTGTTTGGGGCAGGAAGTCAGGGGTTCTGATTTGGGCATGTTGAGTTTGCATGGCCTTTTAAATCTCAAAGCAGAATTGTTGAGTAGGCATTTGGAGAGAAGAGTTCCCAGAAGTAGGGGATGGAGACACCATACAAATGTGTTGTCATCAGATGAAGATGGCATTAAAGCCAGAACCTGGATGAGAGTACCCTGGGAGTGAGGGCAGATAGAGCAGAGGCCGATTTTGGGTACTATCAGGAAGAGGATGGGGAGCTAGAAACAAGGCGGAGTGGTCTGTGAAGCTGGAGGAAAAGCAGGTGAGTGTGGCATTGTGGAAACCCAGGGAAGAAACTATTTCAGGGAGGAGAGAGAAATTGTGTCTGGTGCTGCTGAGAGGTCAGGTAAAATGAAGATGAGAACTGGTCACTGGATTCAGCAATGCAGGTCACCGGGGACCTTGACAACTGCCATCCAGTGGAAGAACATGGCAAGAGACTATGTGGGCTGGGTTGAGAGGAGAAAGATCTGAGAACTGGAAGCAGGGAATGTGGACAGCTCTGCTGTTTGCTTTCAAGGGGAGTGAGACATGAGGTGGTGGTAGTTGAAGGTGATTTACAGAGGGGAGAGATGAGAGCCTGTTTGTACCCAGGGCAGGATGAGCTCAGGCTTGCCAAGTGCTTGGCACAGTGCCCGGCCTGTGGCGGGGACTCAGTGTGTGAAGGCTGTACACGTGCGTGCACACATCTGTCCACATCCCACAGCTGCCCTTGGCCAGCTCCTCTCTTCCTCACAGGCCTGAGAAGCCTATATTCACAGTCCCCACCCCTGCGGGGACTTCATGTCCCCCCTCCCCCCACACTACCAACCTGCCACAATTTGTGTCTGGGGTCAGTGTAGGGCATAAAAGAAAGCCTGGGAGTGGCACAGTCCTCCCCAGCTTGCCCAGGAAGCCTGGCCATGGGAGCAGTCTGGGGCATCTCCGCAAGCATGACAGGAAAGTCACAGCACCCAGGGCCTGGGTAACAGCATGGCCCCATTATCACCCTCCATCTTCACCTGCCCTGCTGCTGCCCATTTTGCTGCCAGGTGTGCCTGCCATCTCCCAGGCAAACCCCCTTTGGCACAATCAGACCACATGTGAGGCTGGGCACCAGGGGGCTGGGGAAGCACTGTAACCAGCATTTCTTGGTGTCTCCTTGCCTATGAAGGCTCTTTAGGATGAATGAGGGGCTTCCTACATTTCCCTTTGTCATTACCTGACACTTGAGTAATCGGGCTCTTGAAGATAGTCTTGTTTCACCCTCACAACAATTTACGATCATCTCCATATTATAGAGGAGGAAATGGATGCTGAGATACTAGTAACTTCTCTAAAGCCACAGAGCCACATCAGAGCCAGGATGTGAATACAGCCTTAAGGGTCTGCCCGTCTCTTCCCTCTGAGCTCACAGTGGAACCCTCCTGGGGCTGACACACGGACCTTTCCCTGCCTCACCCCAGGAGGCCAGGAGGGCTGGGGGAATCAGGTTCAGAAAGGGGCCATGCCAAATCCATGCCAACTGTGAAGAAGCCACTCCTGTGGAAGGAAGCCTGGTTAGCCCAGTTATGTAAGGCCCCTCCTGACAGGCAGATAGATGAGCAAGAGACTGACAGGTGACAGTGTCAGCACCTTCCCCAAGACCTAGGGGGAAGGGGAGCAGCTTGGAGCACAGCCTCAGTCTCCCTAGGAGGCAGGAATGTGAGGAAAGATGGCAAGCTGGGACTGTTGCTGGGACGTGTGGGAGCCTGTGACCCTGGGAGCCTCATGCCTTGGCTAGAGTGGCACTCATACCCACTGCACCTTGGAACTCCCAACCACCAGTGCCAGGCCTCCTCACTATGAGTTACCCTAACCTTTCCCAAACCTGCTGATGAAGGGATCATTAACCCATTACACAGGAGATGAAACTGAGCCCAGAGATGCAAAATTCCCCCAGTGGACACCAGTGAAAGGAGCCCAGGCCACAACTTCCCAATGGTGTCTTGCCCCAAAGACCTCCCGTTCCTTCTGTGCCATGGGTCTGAGGTCACTCATATGTACTCGCAGGCAACAGCATTCCCACAGACATACTTCTCAGAGTGGGAAGCTAAGCTGAGGTACGGGATGGTGCCTCTAGGGCCCTGGGCCACACAAGCTGAGCTGAGGATATGTAGAGCTGGGCCTGGGCTCTGGCAGCGACTCCCTGTGGCTGGGTTGCATGGGGAGCTCCCTTCCCAGCCTGCTGACTGAGTCATCTCATGACGAAGCCATGCAACTAGTGTGAAAAGTAAGAGTCCTGCGGTGCTGAGGGAACAGGAAGTACGGAGCAGTGCTGGTTGACCATGGTGAGAGCCAGGCCCCACCTGGCCCCACCTCCCCTGAATTTAGGTGGGGCTTACAGGGGCATTGCCTGTACCAGCAAATCCTGTTGGGCCTGAGGTGGGACCGAGGGTCAGACTGGAGGAGGAAAGAAAGCTCCTGGCTGTCCTGGGATAGCCCAGGGCCTCCGGATCATGCCCTGCTCTCTGGGTCTGGAGGCTGTGAGCAGCCCCATAGACATGCCTTAGACTTCAGATAAAAGGGTGAGACTGGGAGGCCAGGAGGGGCTTCCTGGACAGCGGTGACTTGCCTCCTGGGATATGAATAAATAGAAAGACCCAGGTTCTCTAGGAGGTGGGAGTGCTTGAGCAAACTGGGGTGTAATGGGCAGGAGGGAGGGGCCACTGGACATAGCGTGTGGTTTGAGTGGTACCCCCCACCTCCACCCCCAGGCCCTGAGGCCTATGGTTTTGACCACCAGCACTTTCCTTTGACAGCCGGGCTGCCTGCACACAGCTAAGTGTGACTCTGCCCATATGTACGCACCAGCCACCCGCGACACCTCCCCGGCCCCATGCCTCTTCTCCCTTGGGAAGGTCTCCTAACATTCATCCACTGTCTTTCTCATTTTTTCAGCACAATAAGACCAGTCAGCACCCCCACAGTGTCTCCCAACTCTCTCCTCTCTACGAACATTTCAGCAGCCCACATCCCACTCCTGCACCTGTGGATATCAGCCAGAAGCAAGGTACAGGCCTGGGATGGGGAGGGACCCAGTGAGACCCAGGGCCAAGGGCCAAGACCCTGGCTTCTGGGGAGACCCAGTGACTGGACTCCTTTTGCAACTACAAAAATTGGGGTTCTGTAAACCAAGGGCTCAAAGAACAGGCCAGAAGAATGGGTAGGGCCTGAGGGCACCAAAGGGCTGGAGAGATGGTTCCAGGTCAAAATTTTAAGACTTCAGGTTGAGGTAGGAGCCTAAATCTTGTGGGTGACCACCCCCCACTCCCCACCCCAGTGCCAGTACAGAAGCAGGCATCTTCACATTGCAGATAACTATAAAACTTGCTGCCTTCCCCTCCCCCCAGTGAGAAAATGGAAAGTGGTGGTTGTGATGGCTGATTCACCTCAGCCCCAGGCAAAGTCATTCTGAAATCCACCATTGTTGGCTGTGGGAAACCTGCTGACTCAACCCTGGGTGGGTCAGTGGGGCCTGGCTCCCCATCAGATTCCCCAAGAACAGGGAGCCTGCCTCCTGCCCAGAAAGCCATGCCAGAGCCCCCCCAGCAGAGAGGCCCCAATTCACACAGGCAGGGAGAGTGGGCCACAGAGTGGTAAGACCTGGCTTCCCGTTCCTGAGTGACTCCAACTCTGCCTACTGGCCAGCCCAGTGTCCTTAAGCAAATTACCCAACCCCTCTGCCCTTGGTTCCCTGGCCTGTAAAAGGGGCGCTAGTATCACACTGGAGCATGGGATAGTCTTGAGCAAAATGTCATGCCTGGCTTTCTAGGAAAGGGAGTGGGATCTTAGAGACCCCTGTACAAGGCTCTAGGATGGATTAACTGGCTGAAGTGACCCCTCAGTCAGATTAGCCCACTTACTCGGCCCCTCTCCACTGCAGGAGTTCACAGGCCTCTGCAGACACCTGACCTCTCTGGCTTCTACTCTCTGACCTCAGGCAGCATGGGACAGCTCCCCCACACTGTGAGCTGGTGAGTTGGGGCCCAGTGGGAAAGGGGTGCCACATGCTGGTTGGACTCATAACTGCCCTTCCATTCCCCTCCTCCATCCTTCTGTGCTGAGCACCCTGCTGCCAGCTCTGTATAGGTACCAGGGGCTGGTCGGCAGCAATATCCTAACCTGGCTTGTGGCCCTGGCCTGTGGGTACCTCCAACCAGGTAGCAAAACATACTCCCTTTGGGGAGGCAGGGGACTGGGTATGGGTCCCAGCCCTGTCCTGTCCAAGCTCTTTGCCTCAGTGTCTAAAAAACTTAATCTCCCGGTCCCCATGGATGGGGGAACTCTGACTGCTCAGGATCCCTCAGAGCCACTTGAAAATGAGAAGGAAAACGTAGGCCTGGGTAGGGAGGTGACAGCACGAACAGCCACGAGAAAGGCTGCTGCTTCTGTTTCCTGGTGGGCAGGGGGATATTTCTCACTGGCCACAATGTCTGCTGCTGATTGGTCCCTTCCTTGGTTAAGCTTCCAAGGGGCAGAAGGTCCCTCCCTTGACACTATGATGCCTACTTGATTCCAAGCCCCTGGCCAGCCCTTGGAGAGGAATGCCTGAGTCTACTGAGCCTGGGCTGAGAAGCCAGTCTGGAACCCCCAAGTCAGTGTGCTTGCTATAGGCCAAAAGGCCTGTTTTCAACTGGAGTGGGGCTGCACAGCTACTTGGCCCTTTGCGCATCAGCTGCAGTGTGACCTGGGCAGGTCTCCAGCCTCTCTGAGCTGTGGCAGTTACCCAGGAAAAGCTGGCTTCTCAGGAGGCAGGGAAGGCCAGAGGTCTGACTTGGGGCCCACCTGCCCCTTTCCACTCATTATCTACCATGTTCAGCTGCCTCTTCCATTCCCAGATTCTCCTTAGACAAAGCCTCATTCTGAATGCAAATCAGGACTACCCCCATGAGTAGCCCAGGATCGAGGAGAGGAAAGGGGAAAGCAGAGCCCAGCCTGGCTGGGGCAAGCCACGTTTCTGGGCCAGCCTCTTGGAAGGGTCCCCTAGACCATTATCTCTGAAGACTAAGACTTGAGTGTGGAGATTTATACCCCCCAAGCTTCTAAAGAAGGGACTTGAGGCTCTGGGGATGGGGAGTCCTGTGCCCTTGGCTCCCCCCCCACCACGTAGCACAGCACTTGGTAGCTTCTGGGAGAGAAGTGAGGGTATTTTAGTCATCTGCAAACTGAGCCCTGCCTTGTGCCAGGTAGTGTTCTGGAGTGCCAGGGAAGCACTGCTGTAGTTTGATCCTTGGATTCCTGCCCTCTCAGAACTTATTCCACCTAGTGGGGAACCCAGGCAAGAGGCCAATCACGGGACTGTG
>PVKY010003993.1:0-20188 GCA_004027775.1 Bradypus variegatus
TCATGAGCTTCCAAGGGAGGTCACAGATACTAGTTGGGAATCTGTCTGGGTGACTTGCCAGAAAGCATCATTGTGGAGGCAAAGTGACCCTGGAGCTGAGGCCTCAGGGGTCCCCCACACCTGCATGCAGGGAGGACCACCAGTGCTGACGGAGCCAAAACAGGGTGGACCCTGAGATTGCTGAGGCTGCCTGCAGAATCTTGGGTTCCAGACAAGACCCACCACCCCTCAGCCATCCCCTACCCAGGAACAGGACATTTTTCTTTGCCACCAGCTATAGATAGCAATAATCTATGTAATCTGTGTAGATTATGTAAAATATATGATCTATTTTATACTTACATGATCCATATATATATATATAATATATACAACAATCCACATAATCTCTGCTCACGTCAGGGAAGTCTATGCCAGTTGCCTTGGTATATACTAGGACATCAGGCTGGGTGTGAAGGGATCCTGTGGAAATTCTCTGAGGTCCCCTGATGGCTGGCCTATGGCTGGGGAGGCATCGATTGAGAAAACCTTAGGATGCAGTAGAGGAGACAAGATTTAAACACACCCACTGTCATTCCATCCTTGCAGGCCCAGTGGGTACCAGGTACCAGTGTACCCCCAAGTGCACTGGAGAAGGCACCAGCCAGGCCTGTGACAGAAACTCACAGTGTCACTAAGAAATGTACAGGCCACTGCTATTTGAGGCGGTGACATGCGGTATCTTAGCAACTACACACTGCTCGGTGGAAAAGCAGCACAAAAACTGTAGCTGTCCAAGTGAAGGCAAGATGCCACCCAGTTGGAGGGCTCGGGGAAAGCTGCACATATGGGAAAAATGAACTAAGAATAGGTCCATAAAAATGCTGACAGGGTTCTGAAGGGACAACTGCACAGTCACACTTGCCTGTCCTGTGACAGCAGGGACCACAACGACCAGGTCTTCATCCTCTCATCTCTGTCATTTCAGCACATAGCATAGGTGGAACTTCATGGAAGTGTGATATATGTGTTTTGGAGGAAAGAATGGACAAGTTAGAGGTGACAGGTGTATTAGCTAGCTACTGCTGCATAATAAATTACACCAAAATGTGGCAGCTTAAACAACCAATGCTGGTGATCTCACAGTTTCTGGGGGGCAGGAACCTGGGTATAGCTTAGCTCCAGATCTCACAAGATACAATCAAGATGGCAGCCAGGCTCTCCAAGCTCATCTCAATCAATGCTCAGCGGGGGCTGGAGGATCCACCTCTGAGCTGTCTCACATGGCCCTCAGTGGTTGTTGGCTGCAGCCACCAATCGGTTCCTTGCCATGTGGGCCTCTGCACAGGGTCAACACAGAAGCTGGTGCTCCCAGAGTGAGGGCTCTGAAAGAGAGAGAGCAAGAGGAGGCAAGCAAGATGGAAGTCAGGGAGACCCATCACTTTTGCCGTATCCTATTAGAATTGAGTCACAAAGTCCAGACCATCTAAACAAAGGCAGGAATATAGGGGGAGGCCAAGGAGCTGGAAAAGCCGAGCACATGTGGGACTCAACTTATGGGGACATTGCAGAGCCTGCGTCACCATTCCTTCCCCTTCCTAGGAGAGACTGGCAGCAGTGGCCAGCCCATGCCCACCTCCTCATAGATCTGGGTCCCGGCTTCATGGGGCATCCAAGCTGCTAAGTTTGCACACTCCAACCTCTCCCCTTTGCTCCAACCCTCTGCCTGCAGTCCCTGCCTCCTGCTTCATCAGTTTTCCCTTTTTGCCTTTTCATGCACCACGTGAGCCATTCTTTATGGTCAACTCTCTGTTTGCATAATGGGTGTGGCTTCTGTCTCCCACTGGACTCTGAAAGACACAGCAAAGAAGGGGTCAGGGATTGGCTGCTGCACCCGGGGTTCACGCGTGCTTTCACCGTCATCCGCCAGGTGGCCCCATCAGGGAGGTGTGGTGGCCCACAGCCGGCAAGTGGAGTTCAAGGCCTGTGGCTGCAAAGCCCAGGTGCCTTCCTTCACCACCCTCCAAGGGCAAGAAGCTTAATCTTGCTTCATAGGGGAAGATGGGTGCTCAAGAGGTCAAGTTGCTCCCAAGTTTGGGAGCATCTCTTTAAATCTGTGAAGACTTGGACTGGGGATTATTTAAAGAAAGCACCGAGGCTTTGAAATTCTTGGACTGGGATTAGGGCTTCCAGTAAGGGAGACCAGGGCCCCTCCTCCCTGAACTTGCGCTGGGGTAGCTCCAACCCCTCCATGGCATCGCCCAGACCCTCCTCCAATGTCTGTCCCTGCACTGCTCTCCTGCTCAGCCATCCACAGATGCAGGCAAGTGGCCAAATCAATGCAGGAGGCCATGGGCCTTGGAGAGGACTCTGCGGGGACACCCAGCTCCTTGCAGAAGGCTGTGGAACTTTCTCACAATTAAATCCACTCCTCGCACTGGAACATGTTTACTTGAATAGTACAGCTTTACATTGTGTTTACACACAATTAAACCGCAGTGTATGGGTTCACTGTGTGCGCGCGCATACACATGTTGTGAAAGGATTGGCCATTTCCGTGTTTTTCCATGAAGATTAATTTGCTGATTGTTCAGTCCCTTTGTTATCCACTGGCATTTGCCAGCAGGCAGGCCTCTGCTCACAGTCACTGAATGTTGAAGAATAATTCACCAGGGAGAAATATAAGTTGGAGAAAAAAATTCCTAGTGGACTCTGTTGGGTGACTCACCCAGTTTTCACTACCTCTTCTCCCATCTCAAGGACCCTGACTTTTTCGTTATGGCCTCTCCTATCCTTTCCCTTCATAGAGGGTCCCAAGAAGAGCCAAGATGCCAAGCTCTTTGGATTGCATCCTGAGCAAATGTAAGCCTGGAAGGGCCATAGCTATCAGCCATACCCCTCGGGAGGGGGCCCATCCTGCAGCCCCTCACCCTGGATCCCAGCCTCACCAGCTAGAGAACTTCTTCACTCTTCCAACCAGTATGAGCTGGATTTCCTGTTACTTGCAGCTGAAAGCATTCTGATGACTACAATTCGATCCAACTTTTGTCCCCCTTAAACTGATAAAAGGCTGCCTGTACCCATCTTCCCAGCAGAGTCCTTTGCACAGAGTCAACACTGGTGTTCGAGGACTGTCCCTTCCATGTGAGGCAGTTGGCATGGGGACACTGTGCTCCGTGCTCTGGCTGGAAGGGACATCTCTTAGTTTGGGTTCCCCACAAAGCAGACTCCATGGCAAGGGCGTGGATGCAGGTGATTTCTTTGCATGGGGATCCCAGGAAGCAAACACAGAGGGGAAGTGGGGAAGTGAGTCAGGGCAGGGAGGGAAGCCCACAGGAGTCGCGAGTGGGTGGGTCTGCACAGCGGCCACAGCCCACCAGCCCTTGGAGGAGAATCACGTGAAACAGGCCCTGATCTCCCCACCAGGGAGGGAAGAGAAGGCATTTTTCTGAGCCCCATTGGATGAGGGAGGCCCTGGGGCTGATAACTCCCTTCTGACACTTTCTGGCCGTGACTGCAGTTCCCAATGCCACAGAGAGATTCCTCTGCAAGACAAGAAAAGAGAGGCCAGTTGGCAAGTGTCTCCTGCCATTGCTGGAGAGCTGGGTAGGGCAGGGCAGTGGGAGGAGCTCTGCTGCAGGCAGCAACCAGGTGCACGGGAGGACGTGGGCTTCCCCCGGATCCTTGCTCTCTGCCCCATCATTTAAGCCTGAGTGTCCGTATCTATAAAGTGGGACTAGTAATACATGTGTGGCAGGACTGATGTGTTAGTAGTAAATGTAGTTTCAGGCATACAGTAGGGGGTCCACAAATGTAATCGTTCTCCTTAGATGCCAGGGGGTGCCTTGGTTAGCTTGCTGGGTGCAGTGTGTGGCTCTCACTCTGCTTTCTGTTCTGCCACCTCTGCTCCACCCCTTCTCCCTGCACACAGGGCCATGCTGGGGCTCAAGGGAAATCTGGCTTTAACACACTGAGCTGGCCTGCTGGCCTGGAGGCCAGGGACATTGTCCTGCAGGGTCCCAGCCAGGGTCAGGGGGAGGCCACACCAGTTAGCCGGGCCAGCCCAGGGTGCCACGTGTCAGCACCCAAGGCCCCAGCCAATCTGCAGGGTAACTGCCACACACTTGCAGGGTCATTGCCCTCGGGTGGCATTGCTCAGAGGCTACCGGATCCCAGCCCTGACCTTCCCCTCCCCACACCATTTTCCATTCTGCTGTGTTTTTGGCCAGGTCTGACATGCTGCTCCAGGAGGGCTGGGAAGAGCTGTTCCGAGGCTTGTCATTGTTTCAGGATGAACTTGATTCCTGAGAATCTGATGGAAACTGGAAACTCCTCTTTGTCACCACCACCCACAATGAGGGCCTCGATGGATGGTGTGAGAAGGGTGCAAGAGCTGAGGCCCTCTTGCCCCATCTGGGCCCGGAAGGCTTTAGCAGAGTCCTCCCCACCTGCAGCCAAGTGTGCAGACTTTTGAGCCAAGTTGGCACAAGGGCCCAGTCCCCAGCCTGGTCTTGCTCTGCCTCAGTCAAATGAGAGGGGATGGGGCGCCTAGTGGGCAGGGAAGACACGGGCAGGGCTAATGCAACTTGTCCTGCTGCAAAGCCACAGGCAGGGGACTTCCAGCTTAGGGTCAAGGCAGAAAAGCTTCAGGAAGCCCTTCGGGTCTGCCTGGCAGAGCAGGGGAAGGAATGCCGGGACCCCAGGACCCTACCCCTGCAACCTCCATGAGCCCACTTCCAGGGGTTCCAAGGCTAGCCCATCACTTGGGCATCCTTCCCTCAGTGCGCCACCCTTACCTTGGCCCCAGCCAAGGAGGGGCCTGCCAGGAGGTGCTGGGCCCCCGGAAGAATTTCTCTTTCATATGTGGGTTCCCTGATGAACAAATCAAAAGCTTTGCCTCTCATCAGTCCCACCATCCTTCAGGGAACCTAGCAAACGTCTGTTGCTTCATGTGCCTTCTCCTCGGGGTCCTGTGCCCCAAACCCAAGCCAGGCAGTTTGTCTGAGTAGATTATGCAAGACATACCACCTAAACACATCTTTGGGCAGTGGGAGGCTGCGCTGGCTTCATGTGTCCTCAGGTGGGGAGAAGGGGTCTCTCCTCTGGCTCACGGCTGATTCCCCCCAGGGAGAGGCCAAAGGAAAGACCTTGGCTCCAAGCCCACCAGGCCTCCCTGCTACCCTGTCAGCTCTTCCATCCATGCTGCCTCGACAGGCTCTGGCCCTGCCACCTGCATTGATTAAGCACCTACTGTATACCCATGACAGCCAAGCACATGTAAAGTTCAGGCCTTTTGTCTCAGCACCTGACCAAAAGATATCTGAAGGACGCTTCGTGGTTTGACTTGATCCTCACGACAACCTCGGTATACAGAGTCCATTCGGCTTCCCATTTTACAGATGGGAAAATGCTAGCTTTCCTGAGGCCACATGACTGTGGCAGAGGAGGCGTTAGAATGCAGCCGTTTTGGAGCCATTGCTCTTGTATGATTCTTCATGGTCTCCCTTTTTTGTGAGGAGGGCCTAGTTTTCCAGGGCTGCGATGACGAATACCATACCCTGGTTGGCTTAACAAGAGGAATTTATTGGCTCTTGGCTTAACAAGAGGAATTTTTGAGGAGGCCAAAATCAAGGCTTTGGCAAGACCGGGCTTTCTCCCAGAGCCTGTAGCGCCCCGGTCCTTGCAGTTCCGGTTCCATGACTTGCCCCTCTGCCTCCCGTCAGACGGCGAGTTCTCTCTCCTTGTGTCTGCTCTTCTGGTTTCAGCTGACTTCTGGCCTTCCTGTGACCTTCTCTGACTGCGTTCAAATTTCCTCTCTTTCCAAGGCCTCCAGTCATTCGGACTAAGACGTACCCTGATTCAAATGGCCACGCCTTCACTAGTAATCCCAGCTTCAAAGGTCCTGTTTACAAATGGGTTCACACCCACATGGAAGAACTGGGCATGTCTTTTAGGGTGGACATGATTCGATCCCCAACCAAGGAGCTTACTGTTGACCTTGGGAGACAAGAAGGCACAGGAGAGCCCTCTCTTGAGCCATCAAAAGCCACGCATGATCATCCACACATTTTTACAGTGACAAGGAATGAGAGGGTGGGAGGGATGGTTGGAACAGAGGGTACAGACGGGAAGAGAGTACAATGGCCTCCAGTGCCACAGACCTTGGAGGCAAGCTGCCAGGGGAACTGCTGCAGCTGCCCTGTGGAACTGGGACAGGACGCTGCAACGAGTTATAAAGGCTCCTCCCCAACCAGGGGTCTCTGCCCCCAGCCCCTCTGTGGTGGACCAAATTGTGTACCCCAGTTTGGAAATGGTCTTGGTCATGGTCCCCATTCTGGTGGGTGGGGACCCATTGCAAATTAGATCTCTTCAAGATGTTTCTCCAGGTAAGGCAAGGCACAACTGAATCAGGTTGGGTTTAATCTGGATTACTGGAGTCCTTTACAGGCAGAGTGAAAGTCAGATGGACAGGGAAGCCAGGTGAGGCCACCATGTATATTGCCGTGTGACAGAAAAGCCAAGGACCAAGGGTCCCTGGCAGCCAGCCCCAGAACGCCACAGTCTTTGGGAAGAAAGCATCACCTTATCGGTGTCTCGATTTTGGACTTCACCTAGCCTCGAAACCATGAGCCAATAAATTGTTTAAGCCCACTCACTTTATGTTATTTGTTTTAGCAACCAGGAAACTAAAGCACCCTCTTTGGCTAGGGTTTTGTTTGGTGGTCAATTTTGCTTTATGAATTTCAAATAAAATAAAGACTATCTTTGGCAACTTCCTCCCCACCCTCAGCAGCCTCACCTTTGCTGTTCTGTGCCCCTCCCCTCTTTCTCTCTTCTTACTCCTTGGGCTCCTTCCTCTGATCAAACTTGCTCCCTGGAAGGATGAGAGAGCAATTGTTTATTCTTCAGTGTGAGTGTGGATGCTTCTTTAGGGCTGGCTTCTCAGTTCAGCCTTCATTGTACTCTCAGTTGTGAACATAGAGCCTGCCATATAGTAGGTGCTCAGTAAACTAGAAGAAGAAAAGGAGAATGTTGCTGACTGGATGTATGGATGTATGGATGTATGGATGTATGGATGGGGAGATGGATGAAAGGATGGAGAAGTGGAAGGATTTATGGATGGATGTACAGGGAGGTGGATGACTGGATGGAAGGAGGAAGGCAGGAGGGGAGGGAGGGAGGGAAGGATGGATAATGGATCAGGAGGGGAAAGGAGACCTCTGGAAGTTCTGGCCCATGCTTTGAAGTGATGGGTGATACTTCCAGGCAGCAGCACCCAAATGCTCATGTGAGAACTTCCAGAGGCCTCCTTTCCCCTGAATGGATGGATGGATGGATGGATATGAATGTGTGAAGAGTCTCCTAGTTGGAAAATCAATTGAAAATGTTCCCTCTTGCTTTGGTTTGCTAAAGCTGCCAGAATGCAATATACAAGAAATGGGCTGGCTTTCACAATGGGGATTTATTAATTCACAAATTTACAGTTCTAAGGCCATGAAAATGTCCAAATTAAGGTATCAACAAGAGGATCCCTTCTCTGAAGAAAGGCTGCTCTGTCACATGGAAAGGCACATGGCAACATCTGCTGGCCCATCTCTCCTGGGTTCTAGTTTCAGTGACTCCCTCTCTCAGCTCCTGTGGGCCCTTGTTTATTTCTCCTTGGGAATTTCTCTCTCTGCTTTCTTGGCTTTTACTGTCTTTTATCCTCTTCACAAAGGACTCCGGTAAAGGATTAAGACCCACCTTGAATTGGCTGAGTCACATATCTATTGAAAAAACCTAACCAAAAGTCCTACCCACAATAAGTCTGCACCCACAAGAATGGATTAAAGGAACATGGTCTTTTCTGGGGTACATGAGAGCTCCAAACCAGCACACATTGGATGGGAGATGGGAGGGAAGAAGGTCCTGTTGGCTGCTTTACCTCTCTGCCCACCTGGGTGTTACTCTTTGGGCTCTCTGGGCTGTGAGTGACAGGAGAGTGAGCTCGCTAAAGCAAGGACGGCACCTCCAGTCCCAGGTAGTCTGTGAGGTCTGGGGCAGGTGTGGCTCTGGATCAGGCAGAGCAGGGTACAGCAATCTCCGTGAACTTGAACATGCATGGGGGGGCTGCAAAGCATCACTTGGCAGAGACCCAAATCCTCAAGATGGGCTGGGAGTCAGCACCTCCTAGTTCTAGCTGACAAATCTTCTACCTCCTGGGGCCCCACTTTCATCCCCTGATCATCTGCCTGACGAGGGGCTGGACTGGAACAAGATGGTTTCCAGGGTGCCTTTGTCCCTCCACTGACTGCTGACTCTGTGCTCCGCATTCATGGGAGAAACCAGCTCAGAGAAACACAGCCCCTCCTCAGAGGCAAGTACTTGTCCCTTAGGTCCTGTGGGTGGGAAAGGAAGAGGTGCTCAGACCTGGGTTCTCCAAGGGCCACAAGCCAGCCCCAAAGGAAAGCTGCCAGGACAATTATATATTTACAAATATAATTTATTTTTTAAAGAATAAGAAAGTGTATTAATCTCTGGAGAACTGAGTCTGTGCTGAGAAGCTCAAAGGTAAACATCTGCAACATGAAGCTCACAGCGGTGGCCCAGCCAGGGTGGGCTCTGAACAGGCTGACCCTTAGCTGTGTCAATCACCTCAGAATGAGGCTGTTGTGTGGCCTTTGTGGGGGCAGGAGGGGGTGATCAGATGAGGATGGGCTTTCAGATCGAGAATGGTCTGGAACCTGGGGACTGGGGGAGGCCACCAGTGGTCATCAGTCCTGCTCACACTTCCCCCTGTGGGGACACCCAGTGGGGCTGCCTTCCTGGCAGGTGTTTGGGCTGGGCTGTGTGACTAGTTCTGGCCCATGCTTGGAAGTGATGGATGACACTTCCAGGCAGCAGCACCCCAGTGCCAGTGTGAGACCTTCCAGAGGTCTCCTTTCCCCTGAAACGGAAACCGGCAAAGTTCAAGAAGGCAGCTTCTCCATCAGCCTGGCAGTCCTTCTGCCAACCTATGGGGGACTTGTAGCATGAGCAAGAAATCTCAGTTGTTAGTTGCCACCAAGATTTGGGGGCTGTTTGTTACCACCACACAACCTTGCTTGGTCCTGACAGGTGCAAAACCCAAATACTCTGGGGTAATCCTGGAAAAAAAATCACTTGATTTTCCTTCCAGCCGTGGCCAGGACATGCCAGTTCTCAGGTTCTTGGTGGGGCTGATCTTGGTTTCCTGGCCAGTCCTTTCAGCTGCACTGTGGCTGACCCAAATTGTTTCAACTCTTCCATCTGAACCCCCACTCCAGCCTCACTTGGAAAGCACGCCCCACCTCCTCTCTCTGGGGCATAGCTCCAGCTATGAGATTTCCCACTGGGAGGAGTGTGGAATTGCCTCCAGGGAAGCCTCCCCAGTCAGTACGGGCCCCAGTTGGCATAAAAAGCTGTTTTCACACTTGGTTTACTTCTTGCTGAGAGCTGATGGTGTCCTCTGGATGTGAAACGGCCAGGAGAAATCTCTGTCCCCCAAAACCCACAGTGCTAAGCAGGGAGCTGTGAGGTGCCGGCATAGCCTTGGCGAGCTTCCCAGTCCCCTCATGTGTGCACACACTCGTGCACAAGTGGACCCTGCGTGGCCAGCCCTGAGCACCCTCTGGGCCTAGCAGGCCATCCAGGGGCCATAGCTCACCCCTGGCCAGCGGCTGGCACGAAGGGGACGCAGTTTTTAACAACCTTCTCTGTATTGATTTCTGTGGTGAGGTGAACTTTAGCTCACTTCTCTGCGGAGAGAAGCTGAAAACCAATGCTGCTTTGTCTGCTTCTATTTCCTGTGGGTGCTTGGCCACGAGACCGGCTCCTGGCTGGCTGTGTGACCTTGGGTGAGTCACCTCACCCCAGCCCCTGGGCCTCAGTTTCCCCACTGGGAAAGAGAGAGAATAATACCCCCCTCATCCTTGCAATCACAAACAGTTATTGAAAGCCTACTAAGGGCCAGGAGCTTTTTAGTTGCTTGCATGAAAGAATGCATTGCAACCCCATGCAGCCTCTCCGTTAGGTATAGTTTGCAGTCATCTCCATTTTGTCAGCTGAGGATATTGAGGTGCAGAGAGGTTAAATAATTTAATCAAGGTCACATGGTCACGGCATCAGACGAGAGGACGTGACTGCCAAGGCTCACCCCCTTTACTAAGTCTCTTTTCCAGTCTCTGTGTCTGTGTGTCCCCAGGCTTCACAGTCACGTCATCTCCTTTTGTCCCTGGACAGTGGCCGGCCTTCCTGCAGGGTTCAAGACCGCCCCCTGGGGGTGGCAGCAGCCACCAAGGAAAGGCCGGGGCAGGTGCCTCCTCCATTCCCACCTGAGGGGACATGGAGACTGGACCTTTCTCCAGCAGCCACCCCGAACCCCACGGAGAACCCCAGTACCAGGCTGACCACACAGCAGCTCCTAGGAGGTAGTAAGCACCCACTGGATGCTGTACCCCCTTCCTTCCTGTGGGTGCTGAGGAGATGAGATGCTGACCCTCCAGGGCCTGAGTCAAGCAGGGGAGACAAATAGGGTGCATCAGTGAGGGTCTCCAGAGAAAGAAGAGTACCTAAAGGATATAACATATCAAGAGATATATACATATCAAGAGATTTATTTTGAGGAATTGGCTCTCATGATAGCGGGGCTGGCAGGTCCCAGATCCATAAACAGGCCAATGGTGGGAGGTTCCAAGGGGCATTGATCTTGTAGTCTTGAGGCAGAATTTCTTCTTTTTCCAACAGATTAGATGAGCCCCCCCCCATGTTACAGAGCATGATCTCTTTTACTTAAAGTCAACTGACTGTAGATGCTCATCCCATTTACCCAGTGCCTCCAGGCAACACCTAGGCCAGTGTTTGATCAAACAACTGCACAGCATGACCTAGCTGAGCTGACACATCAAATCAACCATCATGCAGGGGGAGGGGTCAGACCCTCAGGGAGTAGGTGGGGAGGGGGGCTGGGACCTGGTGGGCACAGGGAAGTGGGTGCTCCCCTGGGCTGTCACCCAGATGGTGCCCTGCCTGGGGTGGTGTGTGTGCAGGGGTGGCCCTTCCCAGCTCTTGGAGGTCCTTCTGTCTCTCTGGGGACAAGATGGAAGGGGTCCTTCTCTCCTGCCCCTAGAGCCACAATATGGGCTAACAATGGGACCAATCAAGGATTCCAGCAGCTCTCCACTGGGATGGGAATCTGGGATCTTGGCATCTGGAGGTGGGGCTGACGTTTGGCAGGTGGCTGCCTGGCCTGGCAGAGGGGTGACGGAGCAGGAGGAGGGGAGGGTCTCACCAGCCTCTGGCCATTGCCACGTGGGAAGGACACGCAGAGCCAGGGATGGCTCTCCTCCCCTGCCCTGCAGACTAGGGGCCCCTGTCTGCCTCCTGGAGCTTTGCCTTTTTGCCCCAGCATTCATGGAGCTCTCACAGTTCCTGCCCGACCTCTAGTTCTGACACTTGGGAAGGGAGAGAGGGAAGGGAAGGAAGCAGGGCTGGGTGTGAGGAGCCTGGTGCTCTGGGCTCCTCCTCCCTAGAAAGCCTCTACCAGGGAGCTGGGAAGCCCTGGAGCTAGAGCTCATGGAGGAACTCCAGTTCCCAGACCATGCTCCGCAGCTGGCTGGGAGCAGCCCGGGAAGCATGGTCTGGGTAGAGCAGTGAATCCTGAAGGCGCAGGCTCCCTCACAAGGGGAAGCCGAGTGGCACCCTTCTATGGCTGCCATGCTCCCGATCTGGGTTCAGTGTGTGGCTTCTGTCTCAGGGACCTGGGTTCTAGCTGCCCAGAGATGGCCCCAGCACTTTGGGCCACCTCAATTCATAAGGGGTCCTGCGTGGGGCAGCAATGGCTCCTGGGGTGAGCCCGGGACACAAAAAGGCCACTCCAGCTCACCTTGGCCCAGCTCTCGCCCGGCTCATCCGTGCTGGTGGGGAGGGGTCAGGCAAGGCCCAGGCTGGTGCAGGGCCTGGTGGGGGGGCCTGGGACACTCAGTTCAGCTCCCTCTTCTCAAGGGCCCATGGCCGGCTGGACATTGCCCCCCTCCAGGATGGAGCCAGCCCTTATTAACTGGAGAATAGTGGGAGGAAACCCAGGGGCTGGGACGGGGCTGGGACAGGGTGGGACCTCTTTTGCCCAGGCCTGCACTTCCGGGGAAACCAGCCCAGCCCTGTCTGAGAACTCCCCTCCGCCCGGGAGGCTGGGAAAACAACACCCAGTGTGGGTGTGCGGCCTGCAGCAGGCACCACGCCCTCCCACCCCCTGAGAGCTATTTCTGCAGCTTCCTGGCCTGATTCCCTGAGCTCCACCCCCGCTGCGTCCCAGGCCTAGACCTGAGGGGAGCAGAGGCCTGAGGGAAGCTGGGGGGGCATCCCCTCCTTGGGGAACGCATGGCCGGCAGACAAGGGCTCATTTGCCAAGTTGGGGCCAGATTTTAACCCCCGGATCCCAGTTAAGATGGAAAATGTTGAAAAATCTTAGTGGGGAGTGGGGAGGACCCAATCCAGCCCTCTCCACCTGAGCGAACCCATTGAGCTCCAGGGGACGCTGCCCCTGCCCCGCACTCCAGGGGGGTTTCCTAGGTGTTCCTGGGTGGCCTCCCCTGTCCCCACCCCCACTCCCCCAGAGCCAGGACAGACACAGGGAGGCCTTGCTTTGCCTGCAGGCGTCCCCCACACACACCCAGCCTGGGGTTGGGGATTCAGTGATGAAAAGATGCACACCCAGTAGGTGCTTATTCAATAGCTCACTTCTTCCCTGGCTGCCCACCCAGGTGGACGGTGCGCTGCCTCGGAGCAGCCTGTCCCCCACCTGCACCCACGATGGCTGTGGCGTCTGCGCCCAGGCCCCTGTGGATGGAGCACTGGGGAGAGCAAGACCTGCTAGGGAGGAATTTGTGAAATTCAGAAAATTCAGAAAATGCTTTTTAAGAAGGAAAGAGAGAGAGAAAGGAGAAAGGGAGAAAGGAAGGGGGGAGGGGGGAGGGAGGGAGAGAGAAGGAGGGAGGGAGGAAGGAAGGAAGGAAAGAAGAAAGAAAGAAAAGAAAGAGAGAGAGAGAGAGAGAGAGAGAGAGAGAGAGAGAGAGAGAGAGAGAGAGAGAGAGAGAGAGAGAGAGGAAGGGAGGAAGGAAGGAAGGAAGGAAGGAAGGAAGGAAGGAAGGAAGGACGTATACTTTGGGAGATTTTCTAAGGAATCAGGCTTTTCTCAAAGTTCCCACCTGGGATCCCCTGGCTTTCCTTCTAGCACCGCTTAAAACAGCAACCCCTGCCCCCCCATCCCCACTCACCTGTCCCAACTCACCCTCTCCCCCTTTTGCTTTCTTTTTCTCCTAGCATCATATTGCCAATAACTCACTCTGCATTTTATTTACCTTCCTTGTTTGGTATCTCTTCCTGCCTCCAATCCCATTAGGATAGAAACGCCATACAGAAGTAATGTTGTCTGTAT
This sequence comes from Bradypus variegatus, assembly GCA_004027775.1. Lineage (NCBI taxonomy): Eukaryota > Metazoa > Chordata > Mammalia > Pilosa > Bradypodidae > Bradypus > Bradypus variegatus. The sequence goes on from PVKY010003993.1 coordinate 13,412, forward strand.
TATTTACTTTCTATTACGGGAACTTAAACTGTACCTGTGTGTCACAGGCACTCAGTAAATAGCTCTTGAATGAATTAAAAGGGTCCTTTCCTCAGAAGAGGGTGACAGTGCTCTTTGCAAGCAGGAGGGGGAAGCCCAGGGTCCCTGCTACCCCTAGAAGCCCCCTTGGCAGCACCTACCATGGGCTGGGATCAAGGGCACCCCCTTCCCACCCTCCCCCCGAAGGTCCTGAGCCTGTACCCCCCAGACTGGTGTACCCCAGCGTGGATTGCTCCAAGCCCTCCAGCAAATGCCCAGGTCTCCGGGCTTCCTCTTTGCCCTAGACCCTCCCTCCTCACCCTGCTGATTAGAAAAGCAAAATCTCCACCTAGCCCTGGCACTGATACCCTGCCAGAATCTGCATTTTAACAATTCAAATGTGCATTTCCATTTGGGACAGGCTGGCCTTTCCACCCGCTCCCTCCTCTCAGGCTAAAAGAGATGCTTTCCTGAAGCCATTCTGGATTATTCCTCCCTGCAGCTACTAAAACAGTCAGCGCTGGTGGCTGAGGCAAGCCAGCCTTAGCTTCACTGCTCAGGGAGCTGTAAAGGGCAAACCCTGCAATTAGCAGTAGCGAGCAGGGAGGGTGAGGAAGGCGGGGAGGGATGGAATAGCCAGGGAGAGAGCGGCCGTAATTGCAGGGTGTGCCGGCCTGGGGATGGGGACACCGGCCTGGGGATGGGCCTGGGGACGGGCAGGAAGAAGGCACAAGGCGTGAGCGCCTGCAGGGGTGGGCACCCAAGGGAGGTGGCAGAGAAGAATCAGGTGTTGGAGATGCTGAGAAATGTGCAAGCCCCCCAGCAGGGGAGCCTCCTGCCCTGGGGGCTGCCCGGGCCTGGACCCAGCCCACGGCCAGTGTGTCCCTGTGTCCCCAGCCTGGGGGGCCTCCTCCTGGCAGTGCCGACAGTGGGGCTGTCCTTTGAGGGACTTTCACTCCTCAGGGCCAGACCACTCATCCCACCCTCAGTTCATAAGACCCCAGGGATGCTCCCCAGGTGTCCCCAGAGGCCACCTGTACTTCCTGGAAGCTGGACCCTCCTGGATCTGATTTGGCTCCAGAGAGTTCTACGCCTTCAAGACGGTGTTCAAACTGGGAGGTCCCTGGCACCCAGGGGCTCCGTGAAGAGGGCACGAGGACAACCTCCAAGGAAAGGAGGAGGACAAACTAATGGTCTTGCCCCCCCTTCCCTATCCCCCCATCATGTGCACCCAACTTCAACCAGGCAGCTCTACTTCTGTCCGTTTTCTATATTGGAATTCTGATTCAGACTTTGGGAATGAGTTCTCTCATTAAAGAAAAAAAAGAGAGAGAGAGGGAATGAAAATTAATAATCTGGTATATGGCCTCATTTTACAGATGAGACAGTAAGTGACAGGCCCAAATTACTTGACCAAGAAGAGCTAAGCTTCATCCTCCTTCTTCCAGCTCAAGGCCTCAGAGAAGGGGACCTCACCCTCAGTGAAGATGTCCCCTGTGCCAGTTTGGATGTATTATGTCCCCCGAAACACCATGTTCTTTAATGCAATCTTGTGGGGGTGGACGTATTAGTGTTGATTTGGTTGGAATCTTTGGATTAGGTTGTTTCCGTAGAGATGTGACCCACCCATCTGCGGGTAATGCCTTTGATTCGATTATTTCCATGGAGGTGTGGCCCTGCCCATTCAGTGTGGGTCTTGATTAGTATTAAGGAGCCGTATAAAAGCTCAGACAGAAAGAGCTCACTGCTACAGCCGAGAGAGACACTTTGAAGAATGCGCAAGAGCTGAGAGAGGAGCTGGAACACAACCTGGGGTCAGCAGACACCAGCCACATGCCTTCCCGGCTAACAGAGGTTTTCCAGATGCCATTGGCCATCCTTTGGTGAAGGTATACTCGTGTTAATGCCTTCATTTGGACATTTTCACGGCCTTCAGACTGTAACTTTGTAACCAAATAAACCTCCTTTATAAAAGCCAGTTCATTTCTGGTATTTTGCATAATGGCAGCTTTAGCAAACTGGAACTTCCCCTTTCACAGATTATGATAGCCTGGTTATTTTTATGGCTTCTCCCCCCCAAAAATAATAAAAATAAAGAAGCCAAGTATCCCTTAGGATCCTTACCTTCCCCAAAGGCCCACAGAGGCCAGAGGGTGGGTGGGCTGGGGACCCAGCCCTGTAGGAAGCAGAAGGCATCAGGACATAGAGGCACTTAAGCCGAGAGCGCCTCACCCCCTTTCAGCCTCTTCTCTGCCTCTGCTAAGCTCCCCGGTCACAGGGGGAGTAGGGAAGGCAGAAGCCCAAGTGGGTGGTGGGTTCGGAGCCCTGAGCCATGCAGACGCTGCTCGCCTGGGCCCACAGGCCACAGGGGAGCCAGAAGGGCACAGAACCACAGGCAATTCCACTCGGGAGAAGGGTTTCAGAGGAAAAGTGAACTCTTCGGGGCCAAGATGGGGCGTGCCTTGTCTGCAGCTTGGGATTGCAGTTTTGCCTCCTCTCCCCCCCGGGGACCTCTCTTCCATCTCAGCTGATAAAACCCAACATGTCCTTCGTGTCCCAGGACAAGAACGTGTTTCCGATGTTTCTGGGAGCCTTCCCTGTGCCGTCAAGCAGAAGGGATGCCATGTTCCTTGGGCCCACCCAGGGCAGCACCCTTGCACCAGAGGAGCCCTAATTCTGCAGTGCAGAGACTCCCGCCCCTCCCCAACTCCTTCCACCATGGACCTGGGGGCCCCACAGCCCCTCTGCCATGCTGAGCTGCAGTAGGACAGGCCCAGGACACGGGTTCGATTGTGCTCTGAGGTGAATTTGCATTGTTTTCTTGGAGAAGTGGCTCCTCCGAGCTAGCAATTCCTTGGGCCTAAGATGGGAGACAGTACTGCAAGGTCTCTCGGTGACCAGGACCCCCGTGTGACCTTGTGACCCGCTGCTCTCCCTTCCCATCCAGGGTCCATGAGCGTTTTCTCCAGGGCAGGTGAACGAAGCAGAATGTTGACGTTGCTTTGCAGAGCGGGGATGGGGGCACCGCCTGGTGGCCTGGCAGGCCAGGGCTGGCTTCACAGAGCTCGCTGTGGGGGCATCAGTGCCTGGGACTGCTCAGCACCCCTTCTTCTTAATGTAGCAGCACCCCTGCCTCTGGGGCTGCCTTCTTCCCCCTGCCGCCCAATATGATTCTGGGATCTGCTGTTCCCAGGCTGCAGGGTGGGCTCATACAGCTAGAGCCTTCCCTGGAATTTTACACCTGGACCAAGCTGGGATGGTGGTAGTGGAAGCCAGGGGCTGCCCGCCCCCCAGTGTCCCCACTGCCGCTGGGGGCAGCTTGTCCGTAGGAGAGTGAGGTGCAGAGAGCAGACCAGCTGGGGCCCAGTCCCCTTCCCAGCAGGGAGCCCCTGAGGTTTCCCCATGACCCTACCAAAGGTGTGCGGCCTCCTGCTGCTGCTGTCTGTGCTCTCCCTCGCCACCCTCTCTCTGCAGCGTCATCTCTGCTTCTTCCCCGGGGGGCTGACTGCCTGGGCTGGAGGAGGGGCCGCCTCTGGCTTTTCCCCAGGGCTTCTGTTTGTTAGCTGGTCTGCAGTGTGCCCCGGCAGAGGCAAGAACCACTGCCCCTGGGAAGGGGGAGCCTCAGGGGAGCAAGAGCTGGGACCAGGAGAGCAGCCCCATTCCCAGCGGGGAGCCCCTCTGCGGCCTGCCGGGAAGATCAGGGCTGAGCATGCTGGGACCTGCCGTCCCGGGGCCAAGCACCCAGGAGGAGATGAGATCAGCCGCTGTGCAGAGGGCCCACGCCGACGGAGGCCCAGGTGGGAGGGGTGGATGCTCCGGAAGCTTCCCCAGGCAGCCCCAAGCCCCTCCCCTGGGGGTCCCCTCTGCATACAGCTTCTCACTGACCCCCTCCTCTGTGGGATCCCCTGATCACTGGGGGAGCGCCTGGCATCTGCTCCTGACTTGAGCAGGGAAAGGAGAGCCACTGGTCTGGAGCCCGAGTTCTCAGGATGTGGGTGGCTTTCCTGCTTCCTTTCCATGGGAAGGTTCCCTGAGGTCTGGAAGGAGGCGCTGGGCAGGCTCGGATGAGGGGTGGGTTCAGGGCTGGGCTGAAGAAAATGAGGCCAGGGACCCCACTGGCCTCTCCATCCTTCCCTGGTTTTGAAACTTCACTTCAGAGGGACCATCCACCTTTCACTTGCAACACGGGCTCCCGCTTCCTCTTGCCTCTGACCCTGAGGTCCAGACGGAGGCTTTTCCCTGAGTCATCCCAGGCCTCCTGGGGCGTCGGGAAGGCCAGTGTGGCCAACGCAGCTTTTAAGGCCACCCACCGGCACACCTGCTGTGCACACTGCAGGGACCCGCAGTCCTTCTGGCTAAATGTGCTGCATGACAGTAATTTTATTTTAAGATTCAGAATTCCAACTAGTGCTGTCCCAGCTGTCGTGTGACTCTCTCTGTTAATACTCACTGAAAAGGAGACAGCAAGGCCAGCACCCAGCTTTGGGGTTGGAGAGACCAACAACATGGTTATTTCCCCAGGCCCTGCATTATCCCCTTAACCCAAGCAGGTCCCAGACCAAGCGTCCCAGACCCAGAGTTCTCCAGCTGGGATGGATTGGAGGCACCTGCTCACCTCCCCACGCCACAAACTGGCCTCTTAGAAGGTCTGAAATAATGAAACAGGGGGTACCCAAAATGGACCAGCCTGAGCAGTTCCTAGTGAGCGGAAGCACTGGTTAGGCCATCTCTGGGTGGGACATCAGAGGGCTGGGGGTGAGGGAAGCCAGAGCCCATGGTGAGTTTTCTGCCCCCAAAGGATGGCCCCAATGGAGGGAGCCTACACCCCAGCCTGCGTCTGCTGGCCATTGCCTCCAGTCAGTGGGTGCTTCCAGAGCCCATGGAAGGGGGGACACAGGGAAGCAGGAGCTCTTAATGTTGGCTCCCGCTCTGGTGGTGGTGGTGGGGGGATTCCAGATGTCAGCATCCCTGCCCATCACCAGGACAACACGGGACAGGGAGGGACAGAGGGACATGGGGGAGAGATTATATAAAAATGTTTTATAGGGAAAAAAGAAATCCCATCTTTCTGCTGGAAAAAAAGACTTCAATTTATTCTTGGGCAGAGTTTAAAGATGAACAGAGCATTGTCCCAGTGAAATGTTTCATTTAAGCATGTACTTTGGGGGTTTGTTCTGGTTTTGTCTTTTCTCTCCTTCCTGCAGCCTTTGCACATGAAAAGCTGGGGTCAGGCTGGGCGCTGGGGGCCGCTGGCTTCGCTTTGATTTACCCAAGATCAGCAGGAGTCTGCTTCTACCTGGAGAGGCCTGGCTGTCTCCTTCCGGCCAGTCCGAGACTTTGCAAGGAATAATTTCCTCCTTGACAAAAACATAACAATTCCCATTAAACGTTTCAAATTGCCCATGCCAAACTCAAAGCTCACAGAGAGGGCTTTGAAGCCTTTTCACGGGACAAAAATAAAACCCTTCGTAGATGTTGGAGAAATTTGGCTGAAATAACTCCCAGGTATGTGAAACACGGCTGAGAGGTGTGAGCTGCTCAAGGATAGCGGTGGGGAACAAATGGAAGAAATGAGGGACATGGCTGGGAGAACGGCTGCTTCAAGGGATTCCAGGGGATTTTTATGAATTGAGTATTCCAGGCCAGTGTTGCTACTACTGATTATTCCACAAAGAGGGAAGCAGATAATCCCAAACAATGGCTAATCTTTGGGCTGAAGGCACAGTTCACCCCTCTCTACCTTCCAGCAAGAGGGCTCAGACAAGGGGGTCTACTCATGGCCAAAACCCCCTGGTGATTCAGGAAAGATCCTTGAGGTATTTCTAATCCCAGAGCTGAAACCCAGCCATATCCAAAACGATTCCATTCATTCATTCATTCATTTAAAAAAAAAACATTTATTGAGCATCTACTATATGCCAGACGTTGTTCTAGGTGCTAGAAATACAGCAAGGAACATAACAAAGATGCCCACCAGCCATGCTCCTAGAGGACTCAGCTGCATGGTCTGATAAATCAAGAGGGAGAATGTCACAGTTCTCTGAGGTGGTGCTTCTCAGAAGGGAAGGTGCTGACAGATCAGCCAAAGACCTTGTGAGAAGGTGGAATCTGACTCAGGAGCTCTGAGGAAGATCCTGGGGTTCTGCATTTTTAGTGGGCTCCCAGCAGGCGGTGCACTGCAGGCCTGAAGTTGGAGCACCTGATCACCTGGGTTCGAGTCCCGGCTCCATTGTTTCCTTGTGATCTCTGGCAAGTTTTTAACCACGTTCTGCATCAATTTTCTCATCTATAAAAATGGAGGTTAAAATAGTGCCCACCTCCCAGAAATTTATGATAGAAATAAAATTTTATGTTTGCTTAAGCCTACTTGAACTGGGATTTTCTGTCACTTGCTCTGACTTTCCCTGTCTGTTCTGCCACTCCACGGCATCAGCTTGGTTGGTTCAAGCCTTAGAGGTGGAAGGGGGCACAGCTTTCTTCGTAATACTTTTGCTCGGGGTGGGAGGTGAGATTTTCTCCCTACTGCAGCTGCTGTGGGATCTCAGTCATCCACAGCCTCCTAGCAGGTGGGAGCCCAGAGCTGGCAGCCGTGGACCTCAGCGTCACTATGGGACCCCTGGAACCACCCAGAAAGACAGGTGAGCAGAGGGACCCCGTGCTCCAGGGCTGCAGACAGTTGGGGTGCACATCTCAGCTCTTCCGCTAGGGATCTCGGCAGGGCACTTCACCTCTCCATGTCTCATCTTCCTCACTAGGAAG
>PVKY010003994.1:0-20198 GCA_004027775.1 Bradypus variegatus
GTGCTGTGGCTCCAGGCAGGGCAGGAGGTGTTGGTTGCTGAGGAGTAGGGAGGCCCAGGGAAAGTGCCGAGGCCATCATGGGGTTGCCATGAGGGTCACATTGCCTGTTTTGGGGCTTTGAGGCTCACGTGGATTCTCGTGACCCGCTCTAGGAAAGAAACAAGGAATGGGGGACCCTGCAGCTGCCAGGCTGAGGTACAAGAGGGGCTGTTTTGGGTGTAGGTTGTGCGGCTGGAGGAGGAATGCCTGGCCCCAGGGGTAATTCTGCCTAGCTTCTGGTGGGCTGGAAGGCTGTGTGGTGGCCCTTCTGTCTTTTCCCTTTTTGTCCATTGCATTAAAACCAAAAGGATTCTTCCCTTTATCCATTACATTACAGGGGGGCCAGGCTGTGGACCCAGGTTCCCAGACTCCCGGGCTGTCATTCTCACCTCTCTGACATGCTGAGAAGGATGCTCAGTGGGCTTCTGTTTCTTTTGAGAATATTGTTCCTTTATTATTTTGTGAATTGTGTGTACATATTATACATTCGATTTGGAGGGAAATTAGTACTGTTAATATTGCAAAAATATGTGCTTTGTTGTAAGGTCACCTAGTTTTTTAAAACGTGTTATCTCCCAATGCCTGCAAAGATTTGATGGTCATATCAGAGAGGAAGCACTGACAATGTGCCTGATTCCGTCTGCAGGAACTCTAATTTCCGTGGCTTGGGCACTTCTCTCTGCAATATGCAAAGTGCAGAGCTAGTGTCTTTCAAAACTGGTGTTAAAAACCTGACAAGGTATGTTTTCAAGAAAAGCAGAATTGTATATAGCTCCTTTCTCTTGTCACTACTCTTTAATTCCACTCGTGAAGGTGGGGGAAGGTGGCACATTTAATTGTTTCAAAGATTATTATTTTTTTAGTAATTTTATAGTAAATGGAGGAAATTAATAAAGGGCTATTTTTTTCCCAGCTTGTGGTTTCTAATTACATCAGTTACAGCTTAGCCTTCCTCTTAACTAGAGTGCAGGCATGAACTGGAAAAGAATGAGCTAATCCATGATAGATCAAGTTGAATAAAGATCTCCATTCATATCTTTACCTTTTATCCCTTGTTCTCACTGCCAAGAATTAATGCTGTTTGAAAGTACAAACAGAACCTGCCAAGCTAAGGACAGCTAAGATAATCCTAATTATTTTAAATGTAAGTGAGAAGGACAGTAGTTCCACTCTGAAAAAGAGTTCTATTGTGAAACATTAAATATCTGCTAACTGATATTGATTGGACATGATTTTATTTCCAAACACTATGGTTATCGTGAAGTGGGTGAAGTTGTTTAAGAAAATTTCATCAGCATTTCATCAGACTCCTATGCCTGCAAACTCTAGGAAACCAAAGAAGCTAGCACTTTTGTTTTTCCGCCCTTGGAGCATCTAGGTGACGAGTGCTAACAATTGAAGAACACCACTTGCATTTTTATTTTTAAATGATTTCTTAGTGGGAGTTTAATAGTATTTAACCTATAGAGGAAAAAGTGTTTGGTTTTTTTTTTTTCCTGAAGCATGAATATCCTGTTTTCTCACATCATTGGAAGAGAATTATTCGTTCCAGTCCATTGGCTTTCAACAGATCATTCAAGTTAAAAGTCAGGGGTCTTTGCAATGTCAAAAGATTTAGCAGTTAGAGTGGTTTTTGTTTTGTTTTTTAGAGAGTTTTTTTTTTCAGCCCACATTATTTGCCAAAAATAATACTGATGGATAGATGACATCGTCAAAATCATCTTAAGCTTTTATTTTCTTTTCCCTTTTTTTGTCAGCATTGGTAAGAGTGATTGTATGAAAGGTTTTTTTGTTTGTTTTAAAATAATAATAAAAGAAACACCCTTTAGCTGCTGTAGCAAATAGGCTACTTGAAAGAAAACAGATCCTGGGCTTGTGGTTCAAACAAGGGTCAGCCTTGCAGTTCATTCCACCTTTCATTGTATCATGAAAGAAGGTCAGTTGGGCGAGTTTTCCTTTCTTTTCTCTTTTTTAGTTTTCAGTCTCTGCTTAGGTCTCCAGAAGACATTTCTTCCATTTCTATAAATGCTGGGAGCCTATCAATGATTATAAGGTAGCATAATCCTTAATTTTTTATTGCCTGGGAAGGCTTGCTGTCCCCTAATGCCAGTGCAGCTTCCCCTATCCATGCCCCTCTCCCCCAAGCAAGAGCAAAGCGCTGACATCTTCATTGATGCAAATAGTGGTGTGTTGAGCATTCTGGGCCAATTTTCCCCCCACCTTGGGGTTATTCCCCAGAGTGGAATTACCAGGTCAGAGGGTATGAACAGTTTTATGGTTCTTATTACATGTCATTAGATTGCTGTCCAGAAAGATTGAACCAATTTCTAGAGCCACCAACAGCGTATCTGTTTCCTCACACCTCCACTGACACTAAACACTAGCATTTTTACAAAATAATTAAGATGAACCTTTTGAGTTGAAATTAGCCCTGTGCAGAGCCCATTAGAATTATCTTTAAAGGCAAAAGGGTAATTGATATAAAAATTTGCTTCGTTCCCCCCAAAATGCCTAATGTAGCTGCCTTAAAACAGAGAGCATTCCTTGAAGGACGGAATTTAAGGATGGCAGTAAAATAGATTTTGAATGTTAGTAAGATAAACACTTACTAAATCTTAATGCATTTGGAACTTTTATAAGGTGTGGCACAAAATGAGTTAAACAGATCCTGTCTTTAACTTCTGCAGCTTTTTACTTAAAGACAATGCTAAGGCTTGAACGAACAAACATAAAAATAACATGGATTTAAATTTTGCGTGGAGAAATGCTTTAAAAAATACAGGTATTTTCCAAAACAGTTTGAGTTCGTTTATTTACATCTATCTTCTCTGGAATGCAGTCATGCATTAAATATGCTTCTAGCCTCCCCAATCTATGCAGGTAACACAAACATTCTTCCTGTCTTTGTAGTCCCAATTCTCACGGGATTACTTTTCCAAGAAAATGCCCAGAACGCAAGTCAGAGCAAAAGGGGGGACTATCCCCAAATTCCTTTACTTTGCAGAATCCCTCCACCCCTCTTTTAGTCCCAAATCTGCTAAATGTTTAGGTTTCTTCATCCACAGGAGGGAGAAGGAGTGATCTCCTAGGTCAGCTATTTATTGAAGGCAGCAGGCAGGCCCAGAGCTCAGAACATGTTGGGAGAACACTTACCTGTGCCTTTATAGACTCTGTATTAGTCTGATGGGTCAGTAATTTTGCCTCCTTTAATCCAGCTGGGGATTAGGAAGGTTCACAGACCAGTTCCTCAGTGTGGTGACTTAAGGGGGGTGGGGAGTAGAGTGGAGAGAGCATGGCCAGGAGTTAGGCTGAACAGTGGTACCCTGCCTTGGCAGCTTCCATGGGGTCCCTTGTGTAAACTAGGGACAATAATGCAATGAATGGTTTGAGGATTAAATACTTCCTTACAGTCTGTGACATACAGGAAATAGTAAATGTTCACTCCCTTTGCCAGGCTTCTATACAGAGAATATTCTGTCACTGATTTGGGGAGGGGGTACAGATTAACACCTACCACTCTTCAGTAAACTCTCCCCATCTATATAGCAACAAGATGTCAGAGCAAGTCTGCTTTAGGAACACGTTTCTATATATATACAACATCCAGGTACATGCACACACAATTGATGCATCACCTTGGATTTGTAGGGTATTTTAAATCCATGTAACAATTCAAATTTAGGGAGAAACTTCTATGAACTGCATAAAATGAAGGCTTCAGATTTTGTAGGTTCTCTGTTTTGGGTGGCTATTATATATTTATATATGCATGCACACGCTTTTTGGTACCTATAAAGTACTAGTTCTTTCCCTTTTTTTAAACTTACATATTTAATATTTTTGCTTTTTATTTAAGCTATTAAAGACATCAATATCAAAAGTAGTTGCTTTCTAGGAAATTGCCTAAATTGTTTGTTTTCAGATTTATTCACTTACTGAGTTTTCAAATCATTCTTTCCTTATTGGTTATTGGGGCAGCTGTACCAAACTATCCATCTGTCTATCTGTCCATCCATATGTCACGTTTGTGGGACAGGGCTTTTTGAAATAATTTGATCCAGTGGAGTAAAAATCTGCTTCTTAAACCCCAGCTCTTTTATTTCTGTGTGGTTTCACTTGCTGTAGCAAACCTTCTTTTCCAAACCCATAACAAGCGTAAATAGTGTTCTCTTGTAAAAAGGTCTCTTTTCAACATGGTAATATACCTTATTAAATTCCAAGCATAATAAGTATTGATGGCAAACACATCAGGACCCAGTACAGCTTCTACGATGATTTAGTTCTCTACAAATGACTTCAGCACTCAGTTCCCAATGCATTTTGCTAATTACATCATAGATTTCCCTATTGATGAACACAAGCTGAATTAACACAGGAGCACTAATGTACCCTTTCACCATTATTGTTGTACAAGAAGCCGTGGCAGATGCTGGCAGTTAGTTACACAAACATTAGTATTAACGATTGGCCATTTGGAATTGGTGACAAACTACTGCCCGGCAGAATCCTGAGGCTGAAACCAATCAGGAAGTTAATGAGGAGAGAAATTACCACTGCAGCTTCCCCTTAATTACATTCACACTGGGCAGGATGGGAGTTCTGGGGGTGGATCTAAACTTGGCTAAGGTTAAGAAGGTCAGAGACCCTTTTGCTTAAATTTTGTATCTACTGTGGCTTGTAAGGTTGCAAAATTTTTTCAACACATTATTAGTTTTGCACCCTTCATATTTAATGTTGGTTTCCCAGTGGAGTTTAATGTTCTTAGGTTTGATTTAAAAATCTTTATCTGACTTCTATTTTAGAGTGATATGACTCCATTTACTCTACTCTCTTTGTATTTTTAAATTTCTCTCCCAATAACTGCTTTTTATTTTTAAAAAAAATGTAGGCTGCCTCCTCCCTCCCCAAGAGTGTTTGTCCCCATATATTCAAGAGAAATAACAGGAAAAGTTGATGTGCTGTATAATTAAATCAACTTCACTTGCTATAAATTGAAAAACTAGGGTTACCTGTCAAATGGGGGAAATACAAGGGTGGAGTCTTGCTCGGGGTAATTTGTCAGATGGATCACTTGGCAAGACAAGTTCTATTAGCATCCTTTACACAAGGGGGAGGAGGTCAGTGCAGAGTGGAAATAGTTTCTCCAAAGAGGGAGGAGCAGACTTTTTTTTTTTTAAATGAGCATAAAACTAGAACTCTGCTACCTAACTTTCCCCTTCAGTTAGATAAATACACTGGGCAGAAATATTATTGTTTATTCTAAGGCAGTGCTGGGGATTTTAATGAGCCTCCATAAAAAATCACTTTCCATTTGTAACAGAAACACAAAGTGCTTTCGTTGGAACCTAATTGAATACTGAATGTAGAAAGACTAGTCACTTGTAACATACTCTTCTCCCTCTCTCTCTCTCCCCACTTCCCCAGTATTCTCGCCGCCCAGCAGTCAAGACTCTGGCTTGGTTTCCCTCTCCAGCAGCTCTCCTATTAGTAACGAGAGCACAAAGGGAATGCTGGAATGTGAATCTGCACCGGAGCCCAGCAACTTCACGGTCACTCCTGTCATCGAGGAGGACGAGTAAGCGGCACCTGCTGCCATTGGCGGTTCGTTTGGAATAGCAGGCTTATTCCATTAGACACAGGGTTTGTTGTTAATATTTTGCATTGACTAATGCTGTCTTAACTGTTGAGAACCTGTTTGCTTTATACTCCTTAGGGTTTAGCCCAGAGGCTAAAACATAGTTGTGATTGTTTAGGGTCCATTACCATCTGCAGGAATTAAGTGCTTTGCTCACGGAATTTGAACAGTAGTGTCCCTCACTTTTTTATGACACTGATTTACAAGTAGTTTTCAAGAAATACAATAGTTCACTCAAGAAAAGCAGTATGTTTGCATCTAAACAAGTCCATAATTAGATGTTACCTTTAATTTTAAAATGAAATCTTAGGCACCTTAGTTTTTTTTAATTTTAGTACATAAAACTGCAAAAAATATAAATTCCTGACCAGTAAGAAACAGAGCAGGCAAGATTCGTGGTTTTTAAAGAAGTCTGCAGTAGATCAGAATAAATGGAAATACTGCATTGTGTTGCTGTTGGAAAAACCTAGCCCCACCCCGACACCTCAAATTCAAAACATGACTGAAGTATAGTCAGAAAAAAAAGAATCAAAGCCCTTAAGAATAGCTACTTTTTTTTAAAGGGTAAATAGAAAACAATACCATTTAAAGTAATTGGAATGATTCAGAGTTCCTGTTCTTTCTAGAATAGTTCAAGAGTATCAAAAAACATTCTTTCTACTACAGGAAAGAAATGGATGCAATCTAGACTATTTTGTAACCTTAGGTTGTAATTCGAAAATAAGTATGTGTTTAAAAGTTACTACAGGTTTCTGAGTTTATTTTGTTAAAAATTGCTTATGGAGTACTTATGTAGCAGAAGCTATCCTGAAATGAAACTAGTATTAAAAAAATTCATTGTTCTGTGTAGTTGCAGCTGTACCTGAAATAAAAATGTTATTGATGACTGAATTTTCTTGTGTGTATATTTGGTGAGCAGTATTAAACAGGAAAAAAGAAATTACTTGTATTTTCTTCGCTCTGTGCTTTGAAAACATCTATTTGATTTTACCCCCATCTGTTGTAATCAATAACCTGACCATCTTGTTTTTTATTAAATGCACTTACTCTTAATTTCATCCACCAGTGGTTTTAGAGAGAATAATGTGGAGTTACCTATATAGGTTTGACATTATAAATCACTTCTTGGGGCTGAATCGTATAGCGGTATCGATTGATCCTGATATATCACAGAAATTTACTGTCACTTCTGTTTTCAATTAAAGATACAATCAGTCAGATAATGACTTAATTGGATTTTACAGAAGATTGAGTTTTATTGCCCAGTGCTTTACGAGTTTAGTTAAGGAAGATCATTTTATCACACTTGTCAGGCTGCCGCTACTGCAGCCGTGTGCCCTTCGTCGGCTGTAGCTGTAGCTATTGTGACGGCGACGCCGGGAAGCTGCGGGGCGCGCAGGGAAGGGAACCGGGCTGCGGCGTCGCCACCCCCAAAGCGTTAATGGTGACGTTCCCCGCGTTGACGGTCCCCGACCCATTGCCTAGACCTCCTCCATTTTGAATAATCTTGGCTTCTGACGATCCCAGGTTCTTCCTGTTCCCGCCGTACCGTAGGCGACTCCAACACACATTTTGATGGGCGATATTCTGGGAGAAGTTTGTCACGCTCTCAGTGAGGGTCTGTGCCCCTACTACCCCAGTCCCCTTCTGTGCCCCTGCATTTCTGGCAAGTCCGACAGGGCCCAGTATACATGCCAGAGCTCACTGACAGCCTTGGCCGGGCGCTCGCCCAGCACGGCACCCACTTGTGCCCAGAGGACCAGGCTTTGCCCAGCGGGCGCGGGTTTCGCAGGCGGTGCACGTCCTGTGCTCCCGCTGCGGATTCGGCGCTTATAGAACCGCACACGGAGCTCAATTCCCGGCCGCTGGAGCCTTGGGAACCAGGCCCGCCTAGTGGGAAGTGTCCACCCATTAGAAAGGTCCCTTGGCCTCGTGGGCCCCTAGAAGTCCACTTGCCTCGGCTTATACCGAGTTTCTTTTGGAATCCCGGTGGCCGTTGTGCAGCCCACAGGGAGAGTGGAGTAGCTTGGTGACACTCAAGTTTCTTCCTCGGGTTTTTACCCCTGACTTTTAGGAAGTTGAAGGCAGGCACAAGTCCTGGCTCAAGTGAACTGTGTTATGAACTTACCAAATTCTGAACACAAAGAACATAGACAATCTTGACGTGCTGGATTTTAGCCATAGTTTAGTAAACATTCGAGGGGTAGTCAGTTTCTCAGAGTTTGGACATCTTGAGGACCTGTAACAAGCAAGGTCGCTTCCTCCTGCGGGCAGTGTCTGTAATGTGTTGCGCGATATCCGCGGTGTGCGATGTACAAGTGCGTGTAAACACGTGTGTGTGCAGTGTGAGCGTGTCAGGCAGACTCTGGGCAAAAGAAGCGCGCGGCTTTCTCTAGGACCGCCTCCTATTAACCCATCTCACTCCAGCCCACCCCTCTGGCCGATACTGCCCACAGGTCAGGGAACCACCGCGCAAGGTGCCACGACTGTGCTGCAGGCCCTGTGCCGCTGCGCGGGAGTCGCGGGAAGAACCGCCCTCGGGGCCCAGGGCGCCCTTGGTGACAGTTTTTTCCTTGCTGCCATAACCACAGTCATAACCCTCAGCTGGACCCCCTCCGTAACCCACGCAATAAGATCGAAGGCAGGGGCCTTTCCTCCCACCCTGTGGAAACAGGACTCCTGACCCGGCAGAAATTTGGGCCCTTGGCTTCTCAAGAGCTTAAGCGCTGAACGGGTCTCCTATGTGCACATATATTTCACCTCAACTTCACACTTTGTTATCAGAGCTATGAAACGCGCCCCGAGTTAGAAAGAAACCCAGAAGGGCAGCTTGTTGAGAGAGGGGACATTTCCTTGGCTGCCCGTTTATCCGCCGGGCTTGGGTCATGGCTGCCCGCGGGTCCTGGCCCGTCTGGGAGGTTTGAACCGGAACTTGGTTTGAATGGGAACTTGGCATGGACGCTCACTCTCCTTTCTCCTCCGCGCCCACAAGTACAAGGCCTGAGACCCGCTGCGCCCTTGGCCCTGCGCCAACCGCGCGGGTTTCGTGGCTCAGAAGTTCGGCCGCTGCGGATGACTCGAGATCGCCGCCTTTAAAAGACACCTCCCCATCCTCGTCCCCCCATAGAAACGCGGACCGGCCTTGACTCAGTCACCGGTTTCTTTCCTGTCCCTCCCAACCCCCGCGGGAGAAGCAACCAACAAACTTTTATGCAGTTCAAAGCCACCACCCGGACGGCTAGGGAGGGCCAGGGCAGGGGGGCGGGGCGCTGCCCGGGGGCGGGGCTGCCGGGCTTGGGCGGGGTCCCGCGCTCCGGAAGTCGTTCCACCCTGAGGCTCGCGCGGGATCAAAGTGAGCAGAGGGTCTCGGCCTAGACTTTAGCAGGGTGCGTTCTCCCCGCGAGGGTCCCTGTCCCAAGTTCACCCCCCGGCCGCAGTGCAGCGTCGCGGCCTTTTTCCCGCCTTGGGTAAAGCCTCAGCGCGTCGAACTCGCGCCCACTTTTTCTCGGGTTTTGTTGCAGGCAACACGGGCGGGTTTGTCTAGCGACCGTGCTATAACCATATTCACCCGCTTTCCTTGTGGCGGAGCTCTGTTCGGGGAAAGGCAGGGCGGCGGGAGAGTAGCTTCTGGGAGAGTGATTTCGTCCTGGAGAACACTTTAGGGAAAAGAAACTTTCCTTGCCCTACACTGTTGCTCAAATCACCTAAGGCGATTTTCTCGGCCTTTTTTTGTTTTGTTTTCAATTTTAAAGTCGCATGGGAAAGACGATCTTAAACTGTCTTAAAGTCAACACTACTCTCGTTTTACCTTGGAGGATACAAGGTTGACCTTTTCTTTTGCAGGGAAGGTAGACGGGGGTCGTGCATTTTTCACGTGACCGGACGCCCTTGGTCCTCCCCGCGCCTGTGCTCTCTTCGCGCTCACTCTTTTGTGTAGGGCCGCGGACCAGAACTCCCGGGCCCGAGGGACCCAGCAGGGCAGCCAGAAAGGCCAGGGCCGGGGGAGTTAGCGGTTGCCCTCGGGCCTCCGAGTACTCTGGCCTGGGTCGCGAGGATCGCGGCCAAGTGGGGAGCATTCCATGGCGCGCGCTTTTCTGGTCCCCTCGAAAGCGCGAGGCTGTGGTCGTGGCCATACAATGGGCTCCTCGCATTAAGCAATGAAGGGGCGACATCCCCCAGCCCCACTCCCAGAGGCGGGGACGGCCTCGGTCTTGGGTCGGGGGTGGGTCTGAGAAATCTGCACAGGCGGGAGCCGCAGCTAACTCGAGCTTGGAAAGTTTGGGAACGTAAAAGATGCAGCTGCGCCTGCCGGTTCTACACAAGGCCCGCGGTGTCTCAAGCGGTTCTGCGTCGCCAGCGTTTGCTCCAAAAGGCCTCGGCCGCTGGAGATCCCAGAGCAGGAGTCGTCAACTGCGACGTGTCTCCCTGACTTCCAAAATGGTGTGGGTCACGGCCGCCTAGGGCCTTCTTTCTTACTCAGAGGCGTCCCCCGGGCCCGCCCGGCTCAGATTTAATCTCCCCCAGCCTTGCTCTGCCTAGTGTCCCCCATCCCGCGCCCAGAACGGTTTCGGGGATCGCACGCGGATGCGCAAGTCTTTCCCCAATCAATTGAGGGAGAACAAGGACATTATTGTCATTCCAGGAAGCCGATTGCTGGTCTCCCCACTGCCTGGTTAGACAATTTTTTCCCCTTTAAATTTGAAGCTGAGCAAAGAGCGATGCGGAGAGGCGCGGGCAGGGCGAGAACCGAGTTCCCACGCAGGGAAAGGGTGGCACGTTTTCTTGCCTTTCAGGGGCTTTCTGCACACCCAGGCTCCCAGTCTGCCTGCACCAGTGTCATTGTGGTCGCGATTAAAACGGCAAAATAGTAATGCTGACCTCCCCCTCCATGAGAATCCTGCAGACAGAAAATTTCCCGATGGGGCATACATCCGAGATAATATGAAACTGTCCTTTTGATGGAGTGTTACTTGGGGTGGGGTAGGGGGTGGAGGGCCGCTTCCAGGACTCCCAGATTTTGACTCAGAACATACTCACTTTCTCAGCAAGGACACGTGCATCCTGAGCTTTTAGATATACACTCCATGTGTGTGAACAGAAAGAACCACATACACACATTATCTTTCGCCATTTCGGTATTAATATCTGTCACAATTCTACCCCGTTAACTGTGGTTTCAACACATAAACACACACACACACCCCAGAGAAGAACGTACAAGTGGATCCAACTTTCGTGAGGTTACGTTTTGCTTGTAATCCTTCCTCCCTCCCTTTCCAATTTCTTTGATGATTTTTCCCATAAGTGTATAAGCTGCCCGGACTTAGTAAGAAGCAGGCCGCTCCTCCTAAATGTTATTCGGACCATATGCTTTCTACATTCATTCCCGCTACTGCTTTTCTTCTCCGTGCTAACTGCTAACACGTTATAGTCACCTTGAAATTTCCTCTGCTATTTTCCAATTAAAAGCTTAATAGCCCTGGAAACGGAGTTCATGTGGTGAAGTTTACCATAGCCCCTTGTTCTGAAAGGCTTTCTGCTGGGATCCCATTATGTGCTTGAATAAACCCTTTCTGCAAACAGAAATGGGACTCGGGGTTGTCAGGTGTTGGGTTACAATAGACTTTGAGGCAGGGGACATTTTACCAACATAAATACAAACCTGTCCCTATGGGGAGATGTTGTCAAATACTGGGATATGGAAAACATTCCCATCAAATATGAGAAAAGGATTACTGCGCTATATCAAATGAGTATTTAGATCTCAGCCTCCGATGTGCATTGGAGTGAAACGGGGGCCCTGGGACCAAATAATGCCAGGCTGTTTGAATGGCCAAGGGATAGGGTGGCTAGGTGACCGAGGGAGGAAAGGGGGTCGCCTTGGTAGTGGGAACAACCCCCAAACCTGGTGCAGGGCTCTCCGCTGCTTTTCTTTAAAAAACTGTTTTTATTTGCAAGTTCGTTATACTCCCTCGTTTCGCTGACCACTTGGAGAAAATCGGGAGAAATTTGGCTTTGAGAAATGCCCTTGATCCCCGCGTTTCCAGGGACCGGGAGATTTCAGCGCGAAGGTTTCCAGATTCATTCGCGGCGCTCTAAATCTCTCGTCACGTGAAGCGACTGGCTGCCATCACCTTGCTTCCCCTCCTCGAGCCTGCCGGGCTGCGGGTGACCTCTGCCTCCCGTCTCGAGAGTTTGCGAAGTTCCATCCAGTTGTAGTGTTTCAGGGCTTGTTTTTCTAGCAAAGGCTGGGAGGAGTGGAGCGTGGTGGGGGAAAGCGAGAAGACGCGAAGCCGAGGGGTTCGTGCCCAAGGCGCCAGCGTGATCCAGGCCCCGGGTATCTGGGGGCGCCTGGCGGCGAAGCCGAAAGTGTGCGGGCCCTGCGCCGCCTCCTGCCTTCTAAGCTGTTGATGTGGCTTTAAGGAAATCTCCCAGGGCGAGGATTCCAAGGCAAGGACTTCCTGCTCACCAGAACAGCCCCCGGTGACCCCCGATTCAGGGACCTCTCGGAAACGGGAGTGTGGGGACAGCGACAGGCTTCAAAGTAAACGTGCATAACTGGGTTCCCTTTTAAAGTCCCCTCCCCGAGGCCCCCTTCTAGGCTAGCGACGCTTTACTTGAATTCACACCAAGTGTAGAGGAACGTTTTCGTGTTGCCAGCTTACTTCCAGGGCAGCATAGGGAAAAGTGGCCTTCCGAGGGGACACGGGCCATGGTGCAGAGGAAGGGCCAGACATTGCAATGGACTTATCTACGCTCGGGTCTCGCATTCGATTCTCCCAAACCGCCGGAGGTGATCTCAGGTTCTGCTCCTGAGAACTTGCGGACCGAACGCTGGGGGCTTCCACCATCCCCCCTCGCCCAGAACTTTTTTGCTGCTCAGCTCCCACTGTATGCACCAATTTTCTGTTGTTTGGCGGTGTGCGTGCGCGCGCGCTATAGGTGTCCGTGTGCTTTTGTTGCGGTAGTCGGCATTGAGTCAAACCGGATACTCGCAGGAGATTAGAAACACGAAAATGACAGTCTAAAAAAGTTTTATGCAGTCATCGGGTGCAAAGACCCCCTCCCGCTCACATTTAGAGACGTTATGGGGAGCAGGGTGAAGTGACTCTATCCCTTATCCGTAATTAAAGCACAGTCCGCGGGATGTGCATTGAATGAAGCTAGCTCTCGGTTTGGTAGTTCATTGGCTGTTGGGAAGAGGGGAGATCATATCCGGGAACTTTACCCGCGCTAAAGTAGCGCTTCCATTTGCTGTCCTAGAAGTTTTAGACCCAGCACTTAGCAAATCCTCTACGAGCCCTTCCCCGGCCTTTGGAGACAGAAGGTTTTGCACTAAAACAAGGACGTGGGGGAACGGTAGAGAAATAAAGCCAGTGCGGGGGGTGGGCAGTCATTCTCCCTTTAAAATAGCCAGCAAAACAGGTTGTCATCCTTGGGCCGCAGGTTTTCGAATACACTCGTTTTCTTCTGCAGCAAAAGAAAATATGCTTAAAAGGAAATCAAGAAAAAGCTAAACTTTCCAGAACCAATATCGCCATCCTCCCCGCCTCGTTCCACCCCACTCCCCACCCTGCGACGGCTAGAGTTGGCTCTCCCCAATTTATAACCCCATCGGCCCGCGCGGGATCCCTGCCGCACCCTCAGTGCTCCAGTAGGCTTCTTTCCTCCGTCCTAGCAGAACCGAGTTTCCGTGGCCGTCTCGGGATAAAAAGCGGCCTCGGGCTCTGTGTCGCCAAATCAGGCCCGGAGAGATGGGGAGGGAGGGGGGAGCGAGGGGGAGCGGCCACCTCACAAGCCTACACGCACCCCACCCTCTCCGGTCCTCCCCTTCCCCGCCCCACGTGCACCGCCGCGATCCGGAGCGCTGCAGTCCCTCCCGCCGTGGGCTGGGGAAGCAGAGGGCTTGCTTGGAGGCTGTGAGCGCCCCCGCGACAGTGGCCGGGCAGCAGGTGGCAAGGAAGGTGAAGTGCAGGGACCTGAGGGGCGCGAGCGGGAAGGAAGAAGGAAGGTGTGGGGTGGGGTGGAGTGGGGAGTGCAAGAAGACAGGGACCCTGGGGGTGGGGGTAGCGGTGGGAGGGAGGAGGGGTGGAGGGAGGGCGGCGGAGGAGGTGCCCGGCCAGAGAAGCGCGCAAGGGCGCTGCAGACGTGCTGTCTCAGACCTTAACCCGAGCTCTCACCGGCTCCTCGCAGCCGCCTCAGCGCCTCGGCGAGGGAGGAAGCGCCAGTGGGGCTGCGCGCCCAAAGCAGCCGCTGGCGGAGACTAGGCTGGCGTGGGGATTGTGGCGAGGCACGAACCGGTAGGCCGAAGCCGCGAAAACCGCGGGAGAGACTGCTGCAGCATCTCTGCCCGTCCCAGAGTGCGCGTGGCACCGAGGACCGCACGGAAAGGCGGCCCTCAGAACTACTAACCCGGCCATCCACGAGCCGGGGGCATGAACGGCTACGGCTCCCCCTACCTGTACATGGGCGGCCCGGTGTCGCAGCCGCCGCGGGCGCCCCTGCAGCGCACACCGAAGTGCGCGCGCTGCCGCAACCACGGGGTGCTGTCCTGGCTCAAGGGCCACAAGCGCTACTGCCGCTTCAAGGACTGCACTTGCGAGAAGTGCATCCTCATCATCGAGCGGCAGCGAGTCATGGCGGCGCAGGTAGCGCTGCGCCGGCAGCAGGCCAACGAGAGCCTGGAGAGCCTCATCCCGGACTCACTGCGGGCCCTGCCGGGGCCCCCGCCGCCCGGGGACGCCACTGCCGCCCCGCAGCCGCCGCCTACCTCGCAGCCGTCGCAGCCGCCTCCACGCCCCGCTGCTGAGTTGGCCGCGGCAGCCGCGCTGCGCTGGGCCACCGAACCCCAGCCCGGGGTACTGCAGGCACAGCTCGTCAAGCCAGGTAAGCGCGTCCGCGGCGCGGGGAACCGAGCCGGGCACGTGGGCAGTTTCATAGTACCTGTTTTGGCTCTGCCAGGGAGAACCGAAGACAAGGTTTGGGGAAGTTGGCCTGATGGGGCTTTCCGCACAACCCATGCCAGGCAAGTTCTTACTCGCCAGGCGGAAGCGGTTCGCACGGGTGGAACACAGGATCCCGCGGGAAAAGCGTCTCCAGGGAGGAGCGCGGCGAGACTGTGCGTCGGGATAGCAAAATGCCTGCCCTAGGTTGAAGGGGCAAGTGCAAACTTAAGCGAGTGAATAAAAGAACCAAGGAAGGATTAGATAATCCCCACTCCCCTCCGCGCGTATAGCTCTGTGCTTCGGAGTGTCCCAGGCTGCGAGCGTTTTAGAGGGTCTGGCATTTGGAGTTTGGGACAGGTGGGTGTAGGGAAGTTGCTGAGGCCCGACGTTTGGCTGAATCCGCGCTCGTCGTGTGATTGGCACCAGCTGCTTGTCGGCCCAGGGGAATTGAAACAGGGACCCGAATCCCCAATTTGAGGAAACCCGGAGCCTTTCCGGGAGCACTCTGTAGCCTCCAGCCTCTTGAAGGATTTGATAAAAGAAGCTGCTTAGGATTGATAGTAAAAAGGTTCCGAAAGGCTTCTAAGCTCATAGCGGAGATGGAGGAGCTGTTGCTCCCGGAGACAACTCCCTTTGCAGAACCTCTCAGGTTCTTTAACAGTTTCGTAAGCCGCCTTCGGTTGGCCTTGTAGTTCAAAGGAAAAACTAAAACTACCTACAAGTGAGGACAGCCGCCTTGGGGAAGCCCTTTCCCGGTTTCTAGATGGGCAAAGGCTCTCTCACCTCCACTTCCGTCTCTCTCTTCCTCTCTCGCCTTTTCCCCTCTTGTCCTCTTCAGTGCCCTAGAGATAGTCGTTCTTCCCGGGATGTGCTCAGATTCACGCCCCCCCCCTTCTGTTTTTCTTCTACTGGCCTCCTGACTCTGGCAACCACCAATTGAGTCTCTTTGCTCCTGGGGAATTTCTAGCTTGCTGTCCTGCCTAGCCCAGACGTTTGATTTTTGACTCCTGGAAATCAGTGGCATGTGTTTCTCTTGCACTGGAATAAAATTTAGAAGAAGGAAAAAAAGCCCATCTTCTCAGGGAAGGGATTGGGGGCATAACTTAGGAGAGGAACGGCCCATAACCCTCCTGTAGGTGGAACTGAGGAAGACCCTGCGTCCTGCCCACCCCCACCCACCAGCCCCCACCAAAGACCAGTACCCCTGTTTCTGGAGGAAAGCTTTCAGGGGCACTGATGCCTGGGTGGAGCTGGGGAAATGCAAATGAGTTGATAGGTAGTGTGGTAGGTACAGTTATGCTGTGCAGGCCTGAAACTCTGAGGACAGCTTACGTGAGGAGCAGAACTCAGTATTTTAAGGATAGAAGAGAGTTTGCTGAACAGAGATTTTGTAGATATTTAATCCAAGATATGATGAAAGCATTTCCCTGAGTAATACTTATCTCTCTTTTGTCTGTATCATGTCTTCATATTTATGGATTTGTCTCAGAGGAATGGGGGTGGAAGAGAAAGTTTTATTTTGTGTTTTTTTTTCCTCTCTTAGGTTAGATTAGAACACTTAACCAGGAGAGTTTGGTCTTTCCTCTAGAAGTTGATCTGTGCCAATAACTTTCTTAATCTTTCTGTTTCCAGTTTTCCTGGCTGCATTTCCCCCAGGATTAACCCGAGTTAATGGCAGAGGTGGCATTTTGCAGTGGCTGCCTGCTAAACGGACCCTGTAACTGGGCATGGGGTTTGGGGGCCTTGTTCAAGAGGGGATTGCTTTCATATCCTGTGCTCTTCAAACCATTCTTTGGCATAGCCAAAGATCATGGTGTCCCGAGTTATAAAACCAAAAACAACCCCAGGATGGGGGCAGTAAGGGTAGGAAAGAGGATGGAGTAGCAACTGCAGCAGCAGAGCGATACATGCTTTGGGGGAATAAAAAAGGAGACTGATTTCACTGGACAGACAAGATCTGACTCTCTCTCCTTGCCTTCCACCAAGTATTCAGGGATAGACTGAGCCATTCAAATTGAAAGCAAGTAATTGCAAGGAAGAATAGGGTTTACCACAAGAAGAGGCCAGAGTGATGCCTGTGGGGGAGTGAACCATCAGGAACCTACAGCTCAGTTTCCAGCTGGTCACACTGCATACCTTGTACATCCATTTACACAACTTTTGTTTTCTTCTTTCTATTGGCTTAACTCCATAATTCCACTCTGAAAAGAAAAAAGCCAAACCACCAATCCAATGGTGAAGGGGTGAGAGGAGGGCAGGAAAAGAACAGATAATTGTTTTTTGTTAGGAAAACAAATGGATCAATTCTTAGCAATGGTTTGTAAGGAGAAAGTATATTTGGCATTTAAATTAGAGAAAACTGCTTGAATGAGAGTTCCTGTTGCTATATGCATTATATATTTTTGCAATTCTTATTATGTACTTGTGTGTAATATACCCTGTTAGAAGCATATTGGATACTCCTGGTTACATAGATCACTCCATATAGACATGTAGAGAGGAGGCAGAGTTCTATTCAAATGGCAGGTCCACATGTATAGTAGGTACACAGATCATTAGGAATATCTAAATACATGCTTTCACATAGATCTGTCTCTTTGTGAACTCTGAGTCAAAAACGTGGTTGGCTTTTTTGCAGGATAAAGGACCTCTAAAGTGCATAGCTATGGAGAGAGAATTTTTCCCTCCTTGGTGCACAAACACAGTCTTTTTCCCTCTCTAAAAATCTTTGAGAAAAGTACAAGCCTTCGAGAAGAGTGTCTGTCAGGCTCCTGTGGAGAAAAACCATCCTGTTCAGTGAGTGTCAAATTAAAACCAAAACTCAGTTTGTAGCTGCAGGAAATCTCTTTCCCAAATTCTGCTTCAGATTCTTTAAGTGAATGGGGCATTATTTTATCTAACCATATAGTTATGTCAAATATCTCTTTCAATGTGACAGTGGGTTTAAAAGAATTTTCATTTTCTAGTGGTTATTACTTCTAGCTATGGATTGAAACATTCTTTTTTTTTTTCCTTTTTAAGTGTAGATGTCGCCTCCTTGATTATCATCTGTCATTGGCCTGGAATCTTGGTATTTGATTGATCCAAAAACTCTTATTTAAGCATCTTTATATAAACTATTGAACTCACTTCTTCTTCTTCTAAATCTCCCCGCCTCTCCCCCATGAAAATTTCATCAGAAGCATGAAAATCTTTCAGCTGTTAGTATATCTGAATCAGCAGCTTCAGCCAGCTAAGCCAGCCTTTCAGTATGTGTGCTCAAGAGCTGAGGCAAGCTAAGGGTCACAGCCAAGGTGAGAAGCTGAAGTTACATTCCTGCGGAGCTGCTCCCTTCCTCCACCGTCAACTTTTCCCTCCTGCAGAGTGTCCTGGGTGGCTTCAGGCTGTGGTGCTTGGAGAGGAAACATCTGTGGATATGAATTCTTCCAAGGTCTGTATCTGTCATCAGGATACATACATTCCCGAGTTTTTAAAATGTTTTTAAAGGGAAAAGAAATTTAAAAAATCGTTTTTGGTCAGAAATAGGAGAGTAGAATCAAACGGGAATTTTCCTGTCTTTCTTCTGTAAAGGAGCGAACAAAAGAACTGTAGGGAGAGAAGTTAGGAGATTTTGGACAACTGCCTTTATTTTATTTCACCTCCTGTCCTGCACCCCCTGCATCTTTGTCCTTATTCTGGGATTTTCACCTCCAGCCTGATTGGATCCTGCTTGCATATTTTTTATTGCACTTAATTTTTTTTAAAGGAAAGCACTTGCAAGTGCAATGACTGTTACTGGAACAGGCGTCTAGGAGAAGGTGGGCAACCATCTTTGCCTATAGGCCAGGAGCGAGTGAAAAAGTGAAAGACATTTAAAAGTCATTTATAAAGTGCACCCATAAAACGCGGTCTCGTTTACAGAGGGCTTGCGTTAAGGCAAGGCACCTGAGTCGGCGAGCGGCCTGACTCCGCGTTGCACTTAAAAAGGCAAACGAAAAGGAAGAAGCGATACTACTGGTGTCCTCCAAAAATTGTCCCAAGCAGGGCTGGCTCTTGCGGTGGGACGCCAGGGAAACTCCCAGCTCTGGGCCTTTCCCGCCACGCTGGGCGATTCACTCGTGCTGCTCCCTGCGCAGCGCGGGTAGTGAAGGGCAGTGTGCCGGGGCAGTTGGCCGTGGCCTGAGAGCCCAGGCAATAGGACCTTTCCTTTCTTGGATCGGAGAACTCCCTAGTCCCGCGGTGGCGGTGGAGGTGGCGCGCAGCTCCCCTACGACTGGACACTTGTCCCCTTGTTCCCCGGTACAAGGAGGCTGCGGTGGAGCGCCGGCTCCTGGGCCTGCCCTTGCTTTCCGGGCGCCGCTGCGGGCCTGGCCTCCGCGCGCCCTGCCCACCGCGCTCCCTGCCCAGGGCCAGGCTCCGTCCTCGCTCGCTCCCAGTCACTCCGGCGGGGTGCGCGGCACAGGTGGCCCTCGGCGCCTTTCCCACGAGCCGCCTCTTGGACCACCCGCTCCCTTTCTGCTTCCTCCCGAGCTTCCCTACCCTTGCTTTCCGAAGGCAATTGGGCCTGACTTGGATTGCCAAATTTCACACACAAAAAAACAAAAACAGGACGCCATCTATTGCATGGGACATACTTATACTACAAATTATTCGTTGTTTATCTGAAATTCACATTTACCTGGGAGTCCTGTTTTTTAACTGGCTCCCTCAGGCCCAGAGGCCTTCCGGTCCAGTTCCCCTGGCCGTAGCTTCGCAGGGCGCCCGTGGGGGAGGGCGCTTGTGTGCGTCTCCCAGCTTCTTTCTGTCTCCATGGAGCCTGAACTATCCCGGGTGGCATCGGAGGAGTGCTGATGTTCATCTTGTGTATCTGAGGACAGGGTTGGCAGGAGAAATGAGAGCATTTTCAAAGTCCAGAAACCCGAGTTCCACTGCCATCCCGAAAAGAAACACCGCTCCTCTCCCGCCCCAGAATACACTCCCTGGGGTTATAAATCCGGTGGATAGCCGGATAGCCGTGCTCTTGACTAGCACAACCAACTTTTCTTTCCCCTGATGGATGAACGCCTGGGTTTAAAAGATTACTGTAATCATAGGAGGACAGTGTAAATCGAATCTGATAGCAATAACTTTCGGGGAAGGTCAGGCTCAAGTGAAATGTTACCAAGCAACAGGCATTTTGTTTGCAAAATACAATCAAAGAGCATCGATGAGAAATTCTTCGCTGCAGCCAGTCAGCACTTTCTGCTAACAGCTTTACAGAGAAAAAGGGAGTAAATCTTCATAAATCAAAGACCTCGGAGGACTTGGAGCCTCGTTCTAGAAATGTTGCACTTCTTTTTGACAGAGAGGAGGACGTAGCCCAGTAAAAATCCTTTTGCCTGCCTGTCTGCCTGCCTCCCCTTTCCGACGCCTTCCTTTCTCTCTTCCCTCCCTCTCTTCTTGCTTTCTTCCTTTCTTTTGCCTTTTAACCCTCTGAAACTCCCTGTCTTGTCCCATGTGACTCTGATGGCAAGTGGGCAGGGGACTGGGGCATGCGTGGGTGCTCAGGCAGGGATCTGGGGACTGCCTGGTAGAAGTGGTCACCAGGGTTCCTCCACCCT
>PVKY010003995.1:0-20188 GCA_004027775.1 Bradypus variegatus
CCCCTCCAGCCAAGATTTGTAGCCAGGACATTCAGGCATAAACATTTATTAAGTATCAGGATAAATACTGGGGATGTGTCCCCTTCTCTTTGCAACACATATGTGAACCCCTCATTGCACTGGGCTGGGTGAATGGTCCTGCCCTATCTCTGTTCCTTGTGTTTCTGGTAGAATCTATTCCTGGCTCACTGGGGCCAGGGCTGGGTGCTGGCTTTTCTCCTTGGCAGGTTCCTGCAAGTCAGGGCCCTTGGAAAGGGCAGAGTGTCTGATGTTTGTGTCTGTTTCAGCTTCCCTAAGGAGGAAGGGCCCATATGTCACTGCTTTACCAGTCTCCTGGGCCAGGGGCTTGGCTGGGGCAGGGTGTGGACACCAGCTGGGCCTGTCCTTGGAGTCTTGGAAATGCTGGCCCCAGGGCCACAGTCATGCCTGGTCAGGTGACTCAGGCAGAAATCAGAGTGGGGAGGAGGCCTCAGCGCTGGGCTATTTATGGCCCCACTCTGGGGCCCCAGATCTCCTCCTCCACACTCTGGGACAGGCGGTTTGGTTTGTGAAATCCAAGCCCTGTTTTAGGCACCAGGTCCTGTCCATTTATAACGTGTTCCTTTGGGAAAGGAGGACCAAGCCCTGGGATGGCCCAGGTGTGGAGCGACTCTGGCAGTTTCTCTAGCTGAGAACATTTAGCATAGTGTGTAGCACCCACTGGATTCTGGGGGCACAGAGATGAGTCAGACAAGGTCCCTGCCCTAAACATGCTCTTACCTGGGTGGGGGACACAAACCAGGACACAGACAGTCACAGGGGATTGGGGCCCAGGGAGTTACAGAAGTGATGGGTGAGATGGATCCAGACTGGGCATCCAAGAAGGCTTCTTAGAGGGGATGACATCTGAGCTGAGCTGACGCTGGGCATCCTGGTCTATAGCCCCTTCTCCCTCATGCTGAATGAGCCTGTCCTGCCCTGGCATTCATTTCTCCCTTCACTGAATACCAACGCTGGATTCGAATCAAGTCCAGTTTCTGCTCTCCAGGAGCTCCTAGTTTGGTGGAGAGATAGCCCTGGCCAGGAGAGGCTGATATGGTAAGAAGCTCACACTTCTTGAGTTCCTAATCTCTGAGGTAGACATTGTTAATCCTCTTTTATAAACTAGCAGTCTGGGGCCCAGAGAGGTGAATTACCTTGTCTGTGGTCATGCAGCTAGAAAGTGCTGTGGCTGGAATTCAAATACAAGAGTGACTTATTCCAAAGCATGTGCTAAGGACATTCTGTGCAGAGGGAACAGCAGTTTCAAAGGTGTGGAAGTTTGGAAGCTCATATAGCTTCTGAGAGCTCTGAGTAAGTCAATATGATTAGACTAGAGGTGAGATTAAGGAGGTGAAGCCAGAGAAGTGGGAAGGGCCCAATTCTTGGGGTCCTTGAAGTTGGGGGAATAGTGCAGGGGAGCCAGGGGAGGGATTTGAGCAGTGGAAGGGCATGGTTAATTTTAGCAGGAATATGTAGCACCCCTGGGGTGCTTTATTAGAATGTTTTTGGTTACAAGTAACAGATGTCCAATTCAAAGAGGCATCAACAATGAAGAAAATGTATTATCTTCTAGATCAAGAAGTCTTGAGGCAGGGTGGCTCCATGGTAAGTTAGTTTAGGGGCTTGTGGAATCATTGAAGAACCAGGTCTGTCCATCTCTGTTCTTTACCATCCTCATTGTGTGAACCCTAACCCTTGTGGCCAAAAGGTGGCTATCCTTGCCCTGGGACCAAGCCCACGCCCAGCATCTTCTATAGGGTGGAGGAGAGGGAGAGGTCACACTTTCTCTCACATCTCATTGGCTAGAATTGTATCATCTGTCCCTTTCTAAACTAATCACAAACCAGATGGATGAAATGACCGTGATTAGCTTTGACCAATCAAGATTCTCCCCTGAGGCTGGGGAGAAGCTAAGCTGCTAGGGCTCAGGGTTCTGTAGCAGGGAGAAATGGCTCGACTGTCAGGTAGGTTGTGGTGGGTCCCACCTCCATTGCCCCTTAAGACATCAGTCCAGTTGTCAGTTGTGGGGTGAGTCACTGCTGCAGTGACGACGATGAGACATTTACGGGCCTAGTTCCCAATCTTCAGATCCAGACTTTGCTGCCCTTAGTTTTCCCCCCAGAAGCCTGCCCTTATTTTCAACATAACTACTATCCTGGTAGCACTTGTAATTCCCTCTCACTTTCACCCCTGTTTGCCTTGGACCCTATCTGAGCCTCAAGAGCAGTTTATTGTGACAGAAATAGCATCTCATTTGGTTCCCCCAGGG
The DNA here is from genome assembly GCA_004027775.1 of Bradypus variegatus. Classification (NCBI taxonomy): domain Eukaryota; kingdom Metazoa; phylum Chordata; class Mammalia; order Pilosa; family Bradypodidae; genus Bradypus; species Bradypus variegatus. The sequence continues at coordinate 2,291 of PVKY010003995.1, forward strand.
TGTTAGGCCAAGAGCTGCTTCCTCCCCTTTTCCTGGGCTGTCTAGTGGCAGGAAGGATTGCTGGCTGGGCCCTGCTTGAAAAGCTCAGATGGTTAACAAGCTAGATGGCCATGGGGGCAGGAGTGGTCGAGAGTAGGGAAAGGAGGCTGCTCAAGGTTTATTAGGCATCCGATACCCTCCAGGAGAGCAGCAGAGGGTACAGCCTGGCTGGAGGATGAGAGACCATTGTTTGGATAAGTCTTTTTAATTGCCTTGTTGTATACATTCTCTTCCCAGTAGCTCATTTTACAGATGAATTGACTGCTGCCCATCAGAATTGGGAATAGTCAAGGTGATAGGGCAAGTGTGGTAGTCACTATTTGTTGCCTGCCTACCAATCACTTCCTCTTCTTCCTTGCTAATAGAAGTTTGATTTTATTGGGTGGAAATATGCTCAGCCCCAGAGGCTGAATTGTAATTGGTCTAAGTCATGAATTGTAATTGGTCTAATTCATGACTATTCCCCTTTACTGATAATTGGGCTAGAAGTGGGCATGCAACCCAGGTCTGGCCCATGAGCTATAAAGAGACATCTACTGGTTGCTTCATGGAAATATTTACCTTTCTGATAAGAGGTTGGTATGAGGAGACAGCCCTCTTCCTGCCTGTCTTCTCCCTTGCTCCTTTGGGCTTTGCCATGTAAGGAATAATAGGCTTGAGCTGTGGCAGCCATTGTGGGACCATGAGGGGAAGGCCAAAAGAGGCATACCCTGAGTCCAAGGTCATTGAGTCACGGAACCAATCCTGAAATCGCCTTCCGCCATTCTTCTTGTTAAGTGAAATTATAAGTATTTATTGTTTGTTTATTATTTAAGGCAATATTATCATGTATTCTACTACTTGCCATTTAATTGATTCAGCAAGGATGACCAAAATGATTTTGTTACCAGTCAGCCTTAATTGATAGGTAGTGGCTGCCATGAAACACTATGACTGATTAGTGATGTCTTCCATGCGCAAGCTTTAAAGGGATAAAGGAGTGGTAGCATGGTGTGTCATGTGCTTACATCTCAGTCTTAGGGCCAGCCCAGTAACCTGGCACATAATAGGTACACAAGAACACTGACTTGTTCCTGAATCTCTCTGTTCCCACCAAGCTCTTTCCAGATGAGCATTCTCATCAGGTTGCCTTTTGCTTCTAGCTGCCATCACCATTGATTCTTCCTTTTCTAGAAAGTCTCAGGATCCTGACTCCTATCACTGGGGCCCCCATCAAGACTCTTTTGGTTACAAATATCAGAACCCCAAGGGTAGGATCGCAGCACAACTTTCTAAAGTATGAGTATTAGGTGCCTGGTAGGACCTTCCCTCTGCCTTTCAAGGCATGTCTCCACTAATCCTCTTTCTCTACAGAAGGTGGTTGCCCCCTTAGTGTTCAAATTTGTTCAAGCCACCAGTCTAGGATAGCTTCCCAGTCTAAACCTGGGTAGCCCAGCATAGGGCAGGTATTCAACCCTGGTCCACCAGCATGGACAGAAGGGCAGGATCATATATAAGAACATGACTTTGTGAATTAGCACCACAGAAGGGTCTATTGGACAGGGCTGTTCTAGAATGTGTCCACTGCACTTGTTCGTGATATTTGGTCAGAGTGAGTCTGGGCTGCCATTCCAGAAACAAGCTGTGCAATACAGTGGCCATTGGCTCCATGTGACTACTTAAATTTAATTTTAAGTGAATTAAAAAGAAATAAAAATTAAAAATTCAGTTTCTCATTTGTACTAGCCACATTTCAAGTGCTCAATGATTACATGTGGTTCATGGCTACCGTGTTTTTTTGACAGTATAGATATAGAGCTTTTCCATCACCACAGAAGGTTCTGTTGAGCAGGGCTGTTCTAGAACATGTCCATTGCACTTGTTTATGATAGTTGGTCAGAACTAAGAGGGCTCGTAGGTCCCTCTCTCAGTTAGGGTATAAGCCACAAAATACAATGGCTTAAATATAATAGATGTTTTCTGCTTTCTTATGTAACAGTCCAAGTCTGGTATGGTATTCCCAAAGTGTCAACATCCCAGTTTTCTTCTGTTTTGTTGTCCTGCCTTCCTTAGAGTGTAGCACATGTCCTCATGGTCAAGATGGCAATCCACAAGTATATGGGTTCCAGGAGAAGGGAAGGGTGTACCCCTTTCTTTAGTAGGTAGAACCTGGTGGTTGTACACATCCCTTCGGCTCCCATCTCATGCCAGAACTTGTTCACGTGAGCACTTAGAGCTGCAGGGGAACCTGGAAAATGAAGTCTTTAGCTGGGAGGCTACTGCTGGAGAACAATTAGTGGCCTCTGCCATAGGACCATCTCATTCAACCCCACCTTTTGGCAGATGAGAAGACCAAAGAGATAAAAGGCACACAATGGGATGTGGCAGAGCAGTTACGTCACCCGACTATCTTTTTGGTGTTCTTTCACTGCCTTGCTGCAGCTGGTGTATGTTTCCTTTAAGCAGCCATCCTGCAAGGCCCAAACAATACTTTTCATTACTTGGTTAGAACTTAGTCTCACGGCCATACCTAGCTGCAAAGGAGGCTGGGAAATGTAGTCTTTCTTCCAGGTGGTCAGGTGTCTATAAATCAGGGGTAAAGTGAGAGAGTAGATGCTGATGTATGCATGAGAACCAATGTCACATGGTAATTGATGACCTCTCCCCCAACCAGTCAAATACATGAAGGAGGTCTCGCCATATTTCAAGAACTCTGCTGGCGGGACCTCGGTTGGCTGGGACTCTCCTCCTGCTTCGCCCCTTCAACGGCAGCCTTCCTCCCCTGGCCCCCAACCCTGGGACCTCAACGAGGCCAAACATGTGTCATTGAAAATGGCATATGTCTCGAGGAGGTGCACCCCCACTGACCCGGAGCCCAGGTAAGACTGGGGTGAGGGCATGGATGGGGCCAACTCAGACAGACAGATGCCCTGGTATTAGGTGGTGGGGCCAAAGAAAAGATATGCCCGTGTTGCAAGTGATCGGCACAATGCCAGAACATAGAAGGTGCTTAAGAAATGTTTGTTGAATGAAAATATGAGTGAAGTTATAGGGACGATGGTCTGGGTTTCTGGGCAGTTCACATCTGAGGAGGAACTTGGTCTGGGAAGGAGCCCTGGGTTCCAGTCCTGGTTCTTCTTGTACTAGTCCCTTTTCCTCACTGATCTTTAGATTCCCTATTATGAAATAAGGTTGTTGGACTCAGTGATCACCTAGAATCTCTTCCAACTCTGAGGTTCTGAGATGTCTGATAATGTTTGTATCGGGGCCATGGAACATTGCCATCTTCCAAATCTGAGCAGCCCTTAGCAGTTCATTCATAAGATTGGTACCAGTTAACATTTTTTTTTGGGGGGAGGGGGGTGTCTTCAATTTTACTTACATGTATATATTAACAGTTTTATTCACATACCATACAATCCATCCAATGTGTATAATCAATGGCTCTTGATACAATCACAAAGTTGTGCATTTACCACCACAATTTTATAACATTTTCCTTGCTCCAAAAAGAAAAACCCCATGCCCCATATATCCCCCTATTATTGACACTTAGCATTGGTTTGGTGGTACCAGGTAACATTTGGTGCTTACTGTGCACCCAGCAAGCACTATGTTGAGTGCTTTCTATGTACAATTTCATGAGAAAAATCCTATTATTTCATCCCTCCCTTTGTAAATGAGGATACTGGGGCTCAGAGAGAGGAAGTAACCTGCCCAAGGCCACACAACCAAGAAGAAGTGGAACCTGTTTCATTCCATGTGGCCTTCTCTGCTTTAGAAGCTGCAGGGTTCCTGAGTGTTTATTGTAGCTGAATGGAATATATGTTGATCAAGTGGAGTATGTAGTATTGTGGGTGTTATATATATGACTTGTACATAAAAAGCTTGGGCTGTGGGTCCCAGTTCCAGCCTAGGTTCATTGCTGGGCAAATGTCCACTATTGGCCGGTTAATGTACAGTCTCAAAACCTCCTGGCCCCACTTTATACCCCCAGCCCCACAGCTTAAGGCATGAACTGGTGGTTCACAGGTCAGATAGAGATGCTCCAAGGGAAGGGGCCATTTGTGTTGAGGGAAAGATGAGTGAGTATTAGTCCTTCCTGAGTTTCTGGAACCTTAGGCTAATCATGGTTCCTAGCCTGATCCTAGATGTCATCTGAAGCATGTACATATGAGTATTTCTATATGTGTCACATGTAGATGGCACATAAACAAAATGCAAGTGTTTGTATGTGTGTATGGGAGCATTTGTGTGTGTGTGTGTGGATACTTATGCATATGTGTTTGTAGGTTAATTATATGTATGTGTGTGTATGTATGTGTGTTTGAGATATGCATGCATGTGTAATTACATGTATAACTTGAATGTAATTGGGGTTCTCTGTAGCCCATTATCAGCACAATATCCTAGTCGAAGGAACACATTCTGGCAAACCAAATATAATGAAAAGTACTTTAACCTTTTACTCAGTGTTAGAACTGCATGGGGCTGCAAGTATTAGAAACTTCAACAAGTTATGGCTCATATAAGTGAGAGGTTTCTTTTTGCATTTTGTTTAAAAAGAAGTCCAGGGGTCAGTTCTTCAGGCTGCTATAGCTGCTCAAGGGTACTGTCCACAAAAACAGGCTTCTAGTACCCTCCTCTGTCATCTTTATTTTGGACTTTCTTCTTTGTGGCAGCAGGATGGTGGCTGTATCTCCAAGCATTGTGTCCATATTCCAGACAAGAAAAAGACAGATGGCAAAGGGACTTTTCTCTTGGTATTTTGGCTATCTACTGCTGCATAACAAACCATCCTAAAATTTAGTGGCTTAGAAAGTAGCTATTATTATTTTTTTACATTATTTCTTAAATTTTGTAATCTGGGTAGGCTCAACTAGCCAGTTCTGCTTTGTGTGATAGCTGTTGGGGCTGGAAGCCCAAAGGGCTGCTTTACCCCATATGCCTGGAACTTCAGCTAGGGTGGTTGGAACAGCTAGCATTCTTTTTTTCCATGTGGCTTTTCTCCGTGGCTAGCTCCTCATGGCATGGTGGTCTTAGGGTTGATGGACTTCTTAGAGGGTGACTTGGAAATCCCAGAATATCACTTTTGTCACATTCTGTTTGTCAAAGCAAGTCATGAGGCCAACCCAGATTCAAGGGGAGGAGACTCCACTTCTTGACCGGAGAAGTGGACTCTGCCTACAGGGAGCGATGGATTTGATGGAGAGCCTCTTTAGCGACTATCTAACACACCCAGGAAAGATTTACCTTTCATTTGGGAAGGGATACCCTCTTTAGGGACTTCTGTATCTCACTGGTCACATGCCCAGCCCTAGCTGCAAGGGAAGTTGAGAATTCAAGTATTTTGCTTTCTAGTTCTGTAGTAGAGGAAGGCAAAGGTGAATGGGTTTCTGTCACATTATGTCTCTTTCAGAAGTGCCAGAGGAGAGTGAATCCTTTATGGCCACAAAGTATTTTGAAAGTCCTCTCTCTCTGTCACTACTCTCTTGCTACCTCCCTCATACTTGCCTGCCTGGCTTTTTTGTTTCTCTCCCTTCTCCCTGGTTCATTCCTCCAGTTCTTTATTATGCAGATCAACTCAGCCTGTCAAGCTTCTTTAGCTTCCCACCCCTACCCCAATTAGCACATTACTTTGGTCCATGCAACAAAGGAGAATCTGGGAGCTGGCCCAGCAAACAAAAAAAATCCTTCCTCTTAGAAATCAGGATAAAAAGGCAAGATTATGAATCCTCACACAGTGATAATTCTGGCCCGTATCACACATTTCAGTGTATGTGTGTAATTGTTTGTATATGCATATGTGTGTGTGTTTTACAGCCTCTTGTCCCAAGACCATATGAGACCCCAACAACTGTGGCTGGAGCCCCAGTGATGGGTGTCGCCTCTAATTCTCTCATGGACATCCCCTGGGGTTGGCAGGGAATAGAGTTTTGGGTGGGCTAGATTTCAGGGTTGGGTAGCTGCAGCCTGGTGGACAGGCCTTTCTCTTCACCCCATTTGTGTGCCTCCAGGTATCTGGAGATTCGTTCTGCTGATGGCCAAGACACCCTCTTCCTCAGGGCCAAGGATGAGGCCAGTGCGAGGTCATGGGCAGCTGCCATCCAAGCCCAGGTCAATGCTCTGACACCCTGGGTTAAGGATGAGCTGCAGGCACTGCTGGCAGCAACCAGCACAGCTAAGAGCCGGGACGTCAAGCAGATCGGCTGGCTGACTGAGCAGGTGCCTATGGGCCCTGGACCCATCCCTCCCTCTCTTCCCCACCCCTGGAGCTTGTTCCATTCCCAATGCCCCTCACCCCCTCACCCCACCCTGACCCTCTGACCCACCCTCCCCACTGCCATCTTGTCTTCTGCAGCTGCCCGGTGGGAGCACGGCACCCACCCTGGCCTTGCTGACTGAAAAGGAGCTGCTTCTCTACTCCTCTCTCCCCCAGACCCGTGAGGCGCTGGGCCGGCCGGCCCGTGCTGCCCCACTCATTGCCACCAGGTATCCACGGCGGGGGGTGGGTCTCACCCAGAGCTTGCGGGAAGATGCTCCAGATGGGCCTCAGTGGCTGGGGATTTCAGCCCTGTTCTGCCCCTGAGTTGTTTCCCATGTGACCTGCAGTGAGTCCCTGTTCTATTTAGGTCTTAAATTTTCTCATCCGTAAAATGTGGGCCCATGTGTCAGGAGCCTGCTGGCTTCTGGTGATAAGAGACATGGATTGCCTGCTAATCAAGGGACTCATTAATTCAGGCCACAAATGTTTATTGCTCACCTACTATATACCAGGCATTGTTTTAGTTACTGGGGATACAGTGGTGAAAAAACAGGTGAAAGTTTTTACCCTAGCTGACATTCTAGTGAAAAAGACAGTCAAAACCCAGCTGAAACAAATAAATAAGATGTATAATTTTTGGTGCTATGATGAAAAATAAGGCTAGTCACTGACAGGGGTGTTATTTTAGACAGGGAGTTCAGGGAAGGCTTCTAAGAGGAGGTGACATTTGAGCAAAGATCTGAAGGAAGTGAGAGCATGAGCAGTGCAGATATTCAGGGGGAGAGTCCTGCTAGGGCAGGAGTGTGCTTGGTGTGTTTGAGGTCACCAGTGCAGCTGAGCAGAGGGAATGAAGGGGAGGGTGACAGGAAATGCCACTGGCGAGGTCTGCTGAGTCAGTGCCCACCTGGAAGTCCTGTCCCCTCATTAGGTGGTGAAGGATTCAGCGAGTCCTTTCCCAGGTCACCCCTGTTTGCCCAGAGCTGACTTCTCCCCACCTGAGGTCTCATGCCCAGCCCCCTGCTTCCTTCCTCCAGGCTGGTGCACTCAGGCCCTGCCAAGGGCTCAGTGCCCTATGATGCAGAGCTCTCCTTTGCCCTGCGCACGGGCACACGCCACGGTGTGGATACTCACCTGTTCAGTGTGGAGTCACCGCAAGAACTGGCTGCCTGGACCCGTCAGCTGGTGGATGGCTGTCACCGGGCTGCTGAGGGTGTGCAAGAGGTGTCTACAGGTGGGCTGGGTGGATCCGGGGGTGCCTCTTGAATAATGAGCTTCTCATCCTTAGCATTCAAGCTTCCTTCTTTAGGTAGGGTTTGGGCCCCTTCAAGAGCTCCCTATTTTATATCGGCAGGTGCCCTGGTGGTACTAAGCCTCTTTTCTCTGGGGTTCTTCCAGCCCTGGATTTATGGTTCTGCTGATAGAGATGTTAGAGATGGCTCTTGGGGTAGATTTGCCAGGTAAAATACCAGACACCCAGTTAGACTGGAATTTCAGATAAACAACAAATACTATTTTAGTATAAGTTTGTCCCAATTATCCACTGTTTATCTGAAGTTCAAGTCTGGCATTTCTACAGGTCTCCAAGGGCCATGATTGGTGGGGATGTTGTTGCCATTATAGAGAGTGGGCCCCCATCCATGGCAGATTGTCAGCTCCCCATTCCTACTTTGTGGTGCTGCTGGAAGTGGGAAAAGAGGTGGGTTGTGAGTTCTCTGAGGGTCTTCTTTTGGTATTTTAGGGTGGGGGTGACTCTGTGGAGGGTGGACATATAGATGTCATTACAGACAGTGAGCCTCCCATCCCTGGTGGTATCCAAGCCCCTACTTTGTGGAGCTGCTGGCGTGGGGGTTGGAGGTAGGTCTTGTGGTCTCTGAGGTGCCCACTGATACTTGTGCCCACACACCCTCCCCACAGAATGCACATGGAATGGCCGTCCCTGCAGCCTCTCTGTGCACATCGACAAGGGCTTCACACTGTCGGCGGCCGAGCAAGGTGTGGCCCGAGCTGTGCTGCTGCGGCAGCCCTTCGAGAAGCTGCAGATGTCCTCGGACGATGGTGCCAGTCTCCTTTTCCTGGACTTCGGGGGTGCTGAGGGCGAGATTGTGAGTGGAGGACTGCCTCTGCACCCTGGGGAGGGGGGCTGTGCCCTTCTGGAGGCCAGGCTGGATGGGGCCTCTTACCCTTTTCTTCATCCTGCAGCAGCTGGACCTGCACTCGTGTCCCAAAACTATGGTCTTCGTCATCCACTCCTTCCTCTCAGCCAAAGTCACCCGTCTGGGACTCTTGGCCTAGAGGTCACCAGATGCACTAGTCTTGAAGAGGGGACACCTGCCATATGGCCTGACCTGGCCCTCCACTGACTGCCTGCTCACCCCTGGACTGAGGGAAGGGAGAGAAGAAGAATGGCTGTGGAGACCCAGCTCCTGAGGGAGGCCAGGATGATCTTGGGGACTGGGACCCAGACCCAGGACACAGTGGCCCCAGCCCACTGACCCCACCAGTGCCTTTTGCAGAGAGATATTTTGTGTACACAGAAGCCATTCCGAGCCTGGGACCTGCTCGGAGCCTAACTCTAGCCATCAGCTGCCGGGCCTCCCAGAGGCCCCTACGCTATCCCCAGAGCCCAGAGGCCCCCTGTAAAGCTGGGGTCCCTTGGGGTCAGCGGCAAGAGAAAGAGGAGGAGCCTTTCTGTTCATTTTTCCCCTTAGCTCCACCACTCTGGGGTATCTGGTTTTTCTCTTCATCTTTTCTCTTTCCTTCTTACTCTTGGGTAAATAAACAGCCTGTGAGCACACAGGCAGCCTAGCGAGTGTCTGTGGTTTGTGCCTTGGCCTTTGGGCTGGTAGTAGCCCCCACAGTCCCAAGATGGACCAGACCCAAGACTGGGGCCCCTGTCCACAGAGAAGGGCAGACTTAACCACAGGGCTATAAAGAGAATATATCAGTCATCTATTATTGTGTAACAAATTACCCCCAAATTTAGCAGCCTAAAACAAGAAACACTTGCTATCTTTCAGTTTCTCTGGTCAGGAATTCTAGAAGGGTTAAGCTAGGTCCTTCTTGTCTTGGGGTTTTTCCCAGTGTTGCTGGGGCTGCAGTCATCTGAAGGCCTGATTGGGGCTGGAGGATCTGCTCAATTTGGCTCCCTCCCAGGGCTACTGGCAGTGGGTTTCAGTTCCTCGTTGCATGAGAATATCCCAGGGCTGCCTGAGTGTCTTCATGACATGGCAGCTGGCTTCCCAAAATCAGTGATACAGCAGAGAGAGCAAGGAGGGGGCCACAATGCCTCTGATGACCCAGTTTCAGAAGTCATAGACCATTACTTCTGCTTTATTCTATTCATTAGAAGCCAGTTACTAAATGTCCACACTTAAGGGGAGGGGAATTAGGCTCCACCTCTTAAAAGGGGGATTGTGAAAGAATTTGTGGACATATTTTAAAACCAGCATTGAGAGCCACAGGCTCCTTTTCTGCAGAATGGAGGATGGATGCAATGTACTTTGAAAGCTGTATGAGCCATGGATATAACTCCCTACTTGCTTACTTTGCCCAGAAAATCACAATGACAATAGTAATGATAACTAATGCTTAGAGAGCACTTACTACCCTCCAGGCACTGTTCTAGACACTAGGCATACATTATTTCATTGGATTCTCACCATATGCCTACATGGTGGGCACAACTATCGCCATTTCACAGATGAGGAAGCAGGGACTCACCGGGGGAAAGTGACTTGCCCAAAGTCACACAGCTATGAATTGTTTGAGCTGGGATTCAGTCTGGCTCTGACTTCAAAGCCTTTGTTTACCTTAGAGACTTTCTGGCTCTGCACTTTTCAATAGAAATATGTGAGCCACATATATAATTTTAAATTTTCTAATATACACATTAAAAAAAGTAAAAAGAAATAGGTGAAAATCATTTTAATAATACATTTTATTTAATCCAGTGTATCCAAAACATTATCATTTCAACATGTAATCAATATAAAAACTTTTAATGAAATATTTTACATTCTTTTTCTCTTACTGAGTCTTTAAAATCTGGTGTATATTTTTCACCTACAGCACATCTCAGCTGCCAAATTTTCATTGGAAATGCTTGATATTTATTTAGATTTCATAAAATTTACAGATGAAAAGAAGTAGATTCACATACCTAAGATGTCACAAATGTAACAGTTTCCAATAACTGAATTGAGTATCAGTTTAAAAATGTAAATTAATTAAAATTTTGTAAAATTTAGTTACTCATTGACATTAGCTGCATATTAGGTGCTCAATAGCTACATGTGACTAGGAGCTACTACTTTGAACTAAGCAGTTCTAATTAAGCCCCCACAGGAGGAAATTGAGGCTCAGATGTAGTCACATAACAAGCCAGAGCCAGAGCTAGTTCTAGAAACCAGGTGCGAGAAGCCTGGGGGATGGAGGTAAACAGAGAGATTACAGGCCTTGCCCACCCATCCATCTGTCAATCCACTGTTCATCTGAGAAATAAGTAGTGTACACTTGCTGTGTGTTAGACCTTGGGACCAAAGCCAAGAGCAAGATTGACAGGTCCCTGTCCTCAGGGGAAAGAAATTCATCACAAGATCTCACAATCAAATGTACAATTTCAAATTGGGGAGACACGTGGAGATAGCAGAGAGATCAACAGGGACTTGACCTAATCTGGGGGGTTAGGTGAGGTTTTCCTCACAAAGAAACACTGAAAATGATGTACATCCGAAGAGCATGCTTTGATCAGCTACTGCTGCAATAATGCTGTGTGACAAAAACCAACCCCAGTCTCTGTGGCTACAGCAACAAGCATTTATTTTCACATTCTTGAGGCTGCAGGTTGCAGTTTGCCTATTAGAAGCTGGACTCAGTTGGGTGGCTTTGCTCCAGACTGCAGATTGGTCTCAGGTCTGCATTGTTTGTTCCTTCTGGAGCCCTGGGTGTGTGCTCTTCTCAGGGTAGATCACTGGAGTGCTAAGATATGGAACAAGCATATTTACATCCTCTGCTTGTATCACATCATCACTCATTACATTGGCCCAAACAAGTCACATGACTGAGCCTGCCATCAGTGGGGAAGGAAATTACATTCCTCCCATAGTGGAAAGGAAAGAGGAGGGAATAATTTTTCAGTAATAAAGAGAACCATTACACACTAGTAGGAATTAACCAGGTGGAAGGGAGAGTAGCATCCAAGACAGAGCATCCTGGGGAGGGGCCCCCAAGGTGGGGTGGAACGTGGGGCTTTTGGAAACATGGGAACTGAAAGAGGACCCTGTGGTTGGAGTTTGGGGGTGATGGGAGAGGGGTGGGAAATGGTCCCTAGTCCCCAAGTAGGCTGGTGTGTGTATGTGGCAGGCTAGCCACATACTATGTGTTGGGAATGGCTGTTGCGAGAGTGTGTTTCTAGGTGGAGGCAGCAGAACAGGCACCAAAGAATACCCCTTGTGCCAGTTTGGATATATTATGTCCCCCAGAAAAAGTCATGTTCTTTCATGCAATCTGGTGCAGGCAGAGTATTAGTGTTGATTAGGTTGGAACTTTTTATTGTTTCCATGGAGATGTGACTAGTAACACCTTTGATTAGGGTGTGACCTGTTGATGGGATTGTTTCCATGGAAGTGTGGCACCGCCCATTCAGCTTGGGTCTTGATTTAATAACTGGAGCCCTATCAAAGCTCAGAAACAGGACTTCAGAGGAGCTGCTGCTGAGAGACATTTTGAAGACAGCCATTGAAAGATGACATTTAGGAGAACGCCATTTTGAAATGCAACCTGGAAGCAAGCAGACAGCAGCCAAGTGCCTTCCCAGCTAATAGAGGTTTTCCGGACACCATTGGCCATCCTCCTCCAGTGAAGGTATTGTTAATGCCTTACCTTGGACCCTTTATGGCCTTAAGACTGTAACTTTGTAACCAAATAGAACCTCTTTATAAAAGCCAATCCATTTCTGGTATTTTGCAATACCAGCTTGGCCCCAAGGCAACCAGAGCTGGCGAGGGGTAGGTAGCTCCAACACCCTCTAATCTGCTGCCTCCTGCACAGCCACAAATCTTTCAGATTTGAAAGAGCACAGCTGTAAGAGGCCAAGAGACCAAGATTCAAATCCTCACTCCTCACTATTTCCCGTATTGGAAGCTCTAGAAGTAACTTGTTTCCAGCTGTAGAATTCCTCCATCCTGTGATGCTAAAAGGACATGAATGACAGAAAAGAGGGAAGGACCATAGTGAAACAAAAGGTAGGACATGAAATAGGGAGTGGGTGTGGTCAGAAGGACAGGGCCAGCCTTGAGTGTCACTGGGAAAGAGAAGGGGGTGTTGTGTGCCCTTGGTAGAGTGGGTGTGGCATACCCCTTCAACCTTCATGCCATGTTGGGGCTTTGCATGGCATAACCACCCCCTACCTCCATAGCCAAGTTAGAACAAGCTATCCCTTTCCCTTGAACTAAAAAAAATTTATCAATAAACCTGAATATTTCTCCAATTGAGCTTCTTAGATTCTGGAATATCCAGGAACTTGTCTCTAGGGATAAGAGTTTTTTAGGAATTCTGAAATTTTGTGTACTAATGGTGCTGATAATTCCCCCAAATGATTAGACCACATTCTGGGGTAGCTGGAGAACTACATTAAAAACCAAGAACCATAACACAATTCTTGGTCTGTGCTTGCCTTTGTATTTTTTACTGAATTGGCACCATGCAGTCACCTAAGGAGAGAGAGTGTGGACATTTATGCAGTATGTTTCAAGACACCATACTGGTCCAAGACTCTACAGTCTCTTCCTAGATGAATGTCACAACCTCCTAAATGCTTTTCTGACTTTTCTCACCAAGGGGCGAGTGTTCTCCATACAGCAGCCACTTGATAGGTAAGGAAACTGGGACTCAGCAGAGTGACTGGCTTTTGGACTGTGAGTAGCAGAGCCCTGACAGGAACTCAGCTGGTCTGACCTTGAATTAATGAGTCAGTGGTAAGAACAGGGGTTTGGAATCAGACTGGCCTGTGTCTGCCATGCACTAGCTATGTGAGCTTCAACAAGTGACTGCCTTTTGGATTCTCGGTTTTCTCACCTATAAAATGGGTTAATAACCTCGTAGGGTTCTAATGAGGAGTTGAAGAAGGGCTGTCAGAGTCCCTGGTGCATTACTACTTCAGAGTGCCAGGTCCAGTGTCTGCATCTTATTGCCAGACAGCTTTCTCCCAAACCACAGGCCTCCCTGCACAGGCAGAGCAGAAGTAGTGAGGAATTAACACAGCTAGGGGCATCTTTCAACCAATGACTACTGTTGTATATATACCCCACCTCCCTCTCCCCTTGAGTGGAATAATCTGAGGTATGTATTCTACACTGTCTCCCAGAGTTCCCAAGAAATTAAGAGCCAGATTCCCACAATGGCAACCTGCTTGATACACTTTTTATTGACTGTCTTCCCTTCCCTGTCTCACTCTCCCACTCCCCAACCAGTGCTTTCTGGGATCACCTTCCAAATCAACTACCTGCACTCAAATCCTTAGCTTTTGGTGAAACCAAGCTAAGACAGAAATCATTCATTTATTCATTCAACAGATATTTATTAAGCTCCTATGAGCCAGACCCTGTGCTAGATCTTGGGAGCATAGCAGTCAGCAAGACAGAATGTGTTCCTGTATGCCAGGAGCTGACAGTCTGGGGAACATGCAATGCTAAGAAAAGTAGCAATGCCATCATTTAAAAAAATTATTATTTATTTTAATTTTAATTTTAGTGACATATATACCACCTGGAATGTCCTCTTTTAATGACATTCAGACATATAGTACAGGATGGTTGTGCTACCATCACCATCCTCCATTACCAAAACTTTTCTATCATCCCCAACAGAAATCCTGAACCAATTAAGCCATAACTTCCCACTTCTCTAACCCCTCCCCAGCATAATGCCATAATTTTGGACAGTGATAAGTACAAAGAAGAAAAAGATGTGATAGTGATGGGAATAGTTTATATGGGGTGGTCAGAGAGGGCCTTTCTGAGGAGGTGACATTTAAGCTGAAACCTGAAGGCTGAGAAGGTGTAAGCCATGAAATAGTATGGGGGAAGAGCATTCCTGAAAGAGAACAGTAAGTACAAAGACTCTGATGAGCCTGGGATACTGAAGGAGCAAAACAAAATTATGTACTTGAATTGTGGTCAACTAGAGAGAACATGGTAGAAGTAAATAGTAAGAAGTAATTAAGTTGAAGAAATAAGCAAGGCTAGATCATGCAGGCCCTAGGACATAGTAGGAGATTTGGATTTTATTGCAAGGGCGATGGGAAGCCATTGGGAGTTTTCAGCAGAGAAGGGATATAATCTGATTTAAAAAAAACAAACTCCCTTAGGCTCTATGTGGGACAAGGGCCAGGACAGAAGCAAGGATACTAGTTAGCAGGTGAATGGGATCATTTCCAATGAGATGATGGTGGCTTGGGCTATAGTTGTAGCAGCAGATAGGGAAGTGGGCATATTTGAAGCATTTTGGAGTTAGAGCTGACAGACTGAGAGAGGGGAAATAAAAATGACTCCTTAGTCTTTCTAGTGCCACTGGGAGGATGGTTGTGCCACTTACCCTGATGGGCCAGATTGGGTGGAACAGATTTTGGGTGATGTGTATATGTTTGAGGATGTGTTTGTGTGAAAATCAGGGGTCTGTATTAAGTTAGGGATGGTCATTAGACACCCAAGGGGAGGTGCTGAATAGGCAGCTGAGTTATGGGTCTGGAACTCCATGGAGGGTTCGGCTGGAGACGTAAATCTGAGAATCAGTAAACTACAGAGCAGCGCTGTCCAATAGAAATATAATGCAAGACTTGAATGCAAATTAAAATTTCCTTGGAGCCTCATTAAAAAAAAATAAAACGAAACAGGTGAAAACAACTTTAAAAATGTTACTTAACCTATCATAGATCCTAAATATAATTTCAAACTGTAACAAGAAAACATACTGATGGGGTATTTCATATTCTTTCTTCGGCATCCGGTGTGTCAAAGCACACTTAATTCGCATTCAACACATTTCTAGCGCTCAATAGCCACATGCAGCTCGCGCATTCTTATCACTCAGCGCAGTTGTAAACTAAGGTTTACCAACATTTGGAGTCTGGATCCACCTGGACCGTGTAGAGCAAGCACTTCCGTTGAGCCGAACCATGCGGAAGTCGCAGCGGAACGGAAGTTGTGAGTGTGTGATCGCAGCCGGGGGACGGCCGAAAAGGACCGGAAGCGGCGGGCGTGAATTTTTGTTGTGGGACGCTGGGCCCTCGGGATCGTGAGGTGAGCGGCTCACCAGGTTGGGGTGGCTTTCGTACCTGCTCAATGCTGGCGCCCAAGGGGCAGTGGAGCCCCGGAAGTGCGCGGTGTTCAAGGGGGAGGTTGGCGCGGTAGTTAAGGCGCGGATCCCGCAGAGTCAGGTGTCAGGGTTTGTACTCCAGCCCCGCTGCCTCCTCCTGAGTGACCTAGAGCATGTCAGACCCCCGCTTCCCCCGCTGGCCCTTGTTTATCTGTGAAGTGAGGATGGTAGTAGAACCTGCCTCACAAGCTTGCTGTGAGGATTAAATAACAGTAATCCGTGTAAAGCCCTTAGCACCAAGCCTGGCACAGAGTAAACATCCAATAAAATCTTTAGGATGTTGGGAACTGTTTGTCTTATCGTCATTGCCGACTACCGATTAATTTCTGAGCCCCTACAGAGGCCCCTACACTGTGCTGTGTAAGAATTATACTTGTATATTATCTCGTTTGGTCCTCACAACAGTTACATGGAGGTAGGTACAACTATCCCCAAATTACACATGGAGGCTTGGAGTGCTTTAGGCCACGTGCCCAAGGTTGCCTGGCAGGCAAGGATAGGGTCAGATTATCTGACTCTAGGATCCATTCTCTTTACCACAATGCTGTAATGCCTTCCCCAGTGAAAGGGGATGTGGACTGTGAATGTGCAGTTACTGAAGATTTGCTGTATGCTAAGTTGAGTGTCTCACATCATCTCTGGGAGGTTGGTACTATTGTTATCCTTATTTTACAGAAGTGGAATTGGCAATTCAGAGACAGGGATCTGACTTGCCCAAGGACTGAGAGGTAACAGGCCACATGTGGTCATTATAAACGTGTAGCAGGTGTTGTGGGCCAATTACTTGGTTGGGAGATACTGTAGAAATGAATGAATGAGATTTGTTCCCTGCTTGCAGGGAGCTCCCAGTCTAAGGAGTAGCAGAAGTGTAAGTAGTAATTAACAGCAAAATGTGATGAGGGTCACTAGGGGGCTTTGAGAACTAGAAGACAACCTCAGCCTAGGGTTGGGGGAGGAGGGTGGTCATGGCGGGCTTCTAAGAGGAAGCAGAAACCTAAAGGTGACATAGAAGTTGGTCAGGTCAGGAGAGAGAAGATATACCAGCCAGAGAGAACAGCATGTGCAAAAGCCTAGAAGCTAGGGAAAATCAATATAAAGATATATGGAATGGCTGGAGTGAGGCAGTCAGGCCCTACATGTGGAGTCCATTAAGAATATGTGGTAAAATGTATGTCTCCTTCCCCTGTACCTAAGGCACCTAGATCTTCTTTATTGGGAGGCAACCACTGTTTCTTATGCATTCTGGATATACTCTGTGCATTTACAAATATCTACCTCAATATTCATGCTGTCTTTCCCCCACAGAGCCAAGTGTAACACAGTAAACTTAGTGTTGAGTTCTTTGCTTCCTGGTCTTTGTCATGTGTAGATCTTAAAGAACAGCCTCACCTTCTAACAGTTACATCTTATTCCATTGTATAGCTGTACCGTGACTTATTTAACTGGTTTCCTACTGATGACATTTAGATCTTTTCCATTCCTTTGCTGTTAGAAACACTCCTGCATTGAATATCATTATACATAGGTCCTTTTGCACACGTATGAGTATATCTGTAGGATAAATATCTAGGAATAGAACTACTCCATCAAAGAGATTGTGTATTTATAATTTTAAGCAAAGTGGGAAATTGCCTTCTGTAAAGGTTGTGCCATTTTCCACTCCAACCAGCCATGCATGTTAGGGCCTGGATGGGAAGGGGTTTGAAGGCATTAGTTTGAGACTCAAGGAGCTCAAGGGAAGGTGCCTTTAGATAGTAAGTGGTTTTCATGGTATTGGAAGGCAGTATAGCAAAGTGGCTAGGGACATGGACTTGGTGTCACATGGATCTTCATTTGAAAACTGGCTCAGCCACTTACTGGCTATGGGAGCTTAGGTAAATTCCTCAGCTTCTCAGTGATTGTTTCCTCTTCTCTGAAAGGGATAATAATAGTATCTGTTAACCTGGGTTGCTGAGGATTGCTGTGAAAATTTCATGAGTTACAGCTCCTGGAACAGTGCTTGGCAAATGGTGCTACTTTGTGACTTTGTCAAGGCTTTGCATTGCATCTCTACCACTCTTTGTTTTGGAAACAGACCTCCTGGATTTGCATCTCATCGCTAGCAGTCCTTTGTGTGAACTTGGGCAAGTTGCCTGTTTCTTCACTTGTAAAATAGGGATAAAATTATTAAATACCTTTTTCATGGGTTTTAGTGAGGATTAAATGAATCATTATATTTGAAGTGCTTAGATCAGTGCCCTGTA
>PVKY010003996.1:0-20204 GCA_004027775.1 Bradypus variegatus
CCTCCACCCCCACCTCCAGGCCTGGTTAAACGCCCCTGCTGACCATGCCCGCCACCCCCAGGGCCCCATCAAAGCACTTGTCACCAGGCAGCAAGTTCTTGCCCAGTGCCTCTACTCCCTGCTAGCCTGTGAGCCTTTCCATCAAAGACCCCCACCCCAGGTCTCTGCCCCCTCTTGCATGCATCATTAATCTTTCCCATCAGCAAAAAAGAACATTCTAGCATTACCCATTCTAGTGTCTCAGAAGCATTGCTAGTGGATCACCATAAGTGCCTTCAGCTGCAGGTGACAAAACATCCAACCAGCAATGGCTTTGCAAGATGGCAGGAGGGGGTCTCGGGCTGACTCAGTGGCCCCTCAGGACCTGGGGTCTTTCTCTCTTTCTGCTGTCATCCTCAGGAGTTTGGCTTTCCATCCTCAGGAGTGTGGCCTCATGATGTTAAGATGGCTGCCCCAGCTCCAGGCATCACACCAGTGTCCCAAGCAGGGAGGAAGCAGCAGATGGAAAAGTTCTCCTCACATGACTTTGTGGGCCAAAGGTGTGACCTGGGAAGCCCATCATTGGGGGCTGCATGTAGAGTTGGCTCCCGGTAAAACTTTGTTGCATAATGAAGGAGAAAGTAGAGTGAGGGCAAAGGCTTGTAAAGGCCTATGAGGATTCCCGTGGTTTGTCCTGAGAAGTTTAGAACAGGTGACAACTAACACAGCCCTGGCTCTCTGCTCCCAAAACCTGGTGGGGGAAGAGCTGCAGGCAGGAGCAGGGCCCATGTTGACGGGGGGCATCCAACCTCAGGGGTCGGGGCCCCAGCTGCACAGCAGGCTCCTGTGTGCTGGAAAGGGTGGAGAAGGTGGCGTCCAAATGTCATGTGGCACCTGCCGGCCCTGGGCAGGCCCTGCCTCGCCATCTTTGGTGGCGTGGCCGAGGGGAGGGGTGGGTAGGGGCACACAAACATGTGGCCCGTAGGGCCTGATACTTATATGAAGACAAAATTAGGTATAGAAGGAAATATTACTTAGAATGAGAAAAGAAACCACAACAAATCACAAATTTTTTGAAGACTTTGATACATACCACCAATGTTACAAAATCTAGAACAACAGCATTTTTTATGCATTAACTGCCCAATTCACCTCTGTAATTCTTTATTTTGAATACATTCTCATTGTTCGCCTCTCAGATAACAAGGATTTTGTATTATTATTTTTCATAGCAAGAATAGAAAGAGGCAGTTTTTCCCTTGGCATGGCTGATAAAGATTAATTTTTCCCTTTCCATAGGGTAGAGAAATTTCTTTAGGCCTCGGCACTCATGGTGGATGATGCTTTGTACATTTTTAGGATTGATGTCATTTGGGAAAACCTCAAGTTTCTTTCACAGTTTATGGATGTGTTCAAGCTCATTGCACCATTGCAGATTCATGCTCTACAAACACACGGATTCTGACAAATATTGTTTCACCCAGTCCCCATCAGAAAAGGAAAGAAGGCCCAGTGGGTTTATGATCATTCACGCTGCATCTATGGGCATTTCCCTACAGGAAAGAACTTCTGTCCGGCTTGGCCTGTTCAAGAACTAAAGCCACGTCTATGATTCTGCGTGTCCGCTGATGGGAGAGTGTCCCGTAGACCACTCCTGCGCACCTCACACCTCCCTGCGTGGGGACGGCCACATCCAGCTCCCCACACAGGATGGCTGCAGACCACGTGACTATACCCCACGGAAATCACACGGAACACTTCCAGCTCGACTTCCCCTTAGCCAGACCCCAAAGCTGCCTCTGTTCCCCAACACCGGGGAGGAGGGGGGCTGTTGGGGTGGAGCAAGGCAGTGGTCTTACCCGATTGCAGCTAAAATAGTTTACTTTTGTAGGTTTTAAAACACACGTGGCCACGTGCACACATTGCTGGGACCCTCCAGAAGTGGGGTGCACAAGGGAGGAGCTGCTCCTCCTTTCCTTGGCTCTGGGGCTTCGCCTGATTCGGGGCTTCGCCTGATTCAGGGCTTGGCTTCAGGGCGCCTCCTCCCCATGGCTCTCCTGGAGGGCCCACGGCCTCCCGGGGCTGAGCCCATCTTTTGGGCTGTGACCTGAGCCTCCCGGAGCCTGGGACTGTCCCTTCCCACTGGACTTCCCCAGTGAGCCAGTGCCATGATGGGCTGGGGGTGGCTGGGCAGCGAGTCTGTTATAGGGCAGGCTGCAGGGGTGGCAGCTCCCGGCTGGACACGCACGGCCCCTGGGGACAGAAACCTTTCCCTTCCCCATGTCTCCCGGAAAGGGGGCTGTCAACAGGGCTTGACATCAGCATTTCCTGGGGACTTGTCAATGAGCCAGACCCCCGTGGCAGGGCCCTGACCTAGGGAACCTTGGGCAAGGCTGGGGCAGCTCCAGGACTGTTTCTGCCTGGTTGGTCCCCTCCCCATATTCCGGCTGCTGAAGGATCAGCTGGGGGCGGAAATCCCTTGGGTTCCCAGGGGAACATCACCTCTGAGACCCTCCTGAGACTGGCTCTGGAGACCCTCAGCCTGGCCAGATTTCAGGACGGGGTGGGGGGGCAGTGAGGGCCATCCTTCCCAGTGGGTGGCTCCTGGCACAGCCCCTCACTCAGGGGCCACTGCAAGGCTCGATCCAAGGGGGGTGAAGAGAGGGACCCCAGAAGATCTGTACAAGAGGGACAGAGGGGGAGACAGAAGGGAGCGAGGCGGGGAGGGGAGGGAAATGCTGAGACAGGGAAGAGAAGGGGAGGTAGTCCTTCATGGCCGAACACTGAGTTAGCAGGGGGCTGCAAACTGGGGCCCACTGCCTGTGTTTATCAATAAAGTTTTATTGGGATGCAGCCACTCGCATTCAGTTGTGTGCTGTCTGTGGCAGTTTTTGCATTTCAAAGCCATAGCCGAGTGGTTGTGACAGTGCCCACGAGGCGGGCAAAGCCTAGAATATTTACTGTCAGGCCCTTTATGGGAAAAAATTGCCAACCTTTGATTTAGATGCAGATGATCTGATTGTAGATTTAGAGGATTTGAATGTAGGGTTACTTACCCTTTAGGCTTTATTGGGAATGGATGATTTTTTCCTTAACTAGATTTAGGTGAGGGACGGGGTGGGGGGCACCTGGCCCCATGCGGCCCCCAGGCCCCCCAGTGCCCCAGGCACCTGACGTAGAACATCACGCCACACGTTCCGCGATGGCTCTTCTGCAGCGGGTCCTCACTCGGAAGGGTCATTTCTTGTGAATGTTCTCAGCTCAAGTTCTTAATTCTGGCAAACGGTCTTGAAATGTGCTTTCGATAGCTTCAAATGAAACTCAAATCTTGTTAGATGACGCCAAAGCAAATTCAAATAGATCTCTCCATTTGGTGCATTAACGGTTCCAAATATTAAAGTTTTTTGAAGATCAAAGTTTCCCTAAATATCACATTCATTATCAACAGAGGGGCCGGTAAAGTGATAACCATGCAAATGAGAAGGGCGCCAACGGCCCCCCGTGCAGAGCCACGGTCCCCTGCGGGCCTCAGGCACCCCCTGCCCTCTCCCAGGCCCCCCCCCCGGCCCCCAGTGCAAGTCTGGGTTGAAGAGTCGGGGATCTCAAAAGGCAGGGGCCATAGCTCAGCTATGGACACAAAAGGGGGGAAAAAAGCACCAAATTATGACCACAGAAACAGCTACTCCAAAGAGTTCGTTTTATTCTGTGTGCAGAAAAAGCAGTCATTAGCCCATGAGCTTCAATGGCCCAAATTACCAATAATTTCGACATAAATGAGGCCATTATGTGCCCGCCACTAGGGCTCTTTCTCCTTGTTGATGAAAAGCAAGCGCTGAGGCTTCTTGCCCTCTCTGGGCTGTACAGCTGCCGCGTCTCTCCTCTGGGCTTTGGAGGGGCTGGGCTGTCACTCTGCCCGCGGTGACCCAGAGCAGGGGCTTGGGATTCTGTCTGGCATCCCCCGCGTGGGGGGACCACGGGAGGGGGCTGCAGTGGGTAAAGCCCCCCGCCACCCATGCAGCTCCTTGCAGGCCCCAGGCCGTGGATCAAGGGAGATTTCAGGGGGTCCTACCGCAGCCCAGAGGAGCTCTTATCTGCCCTGACCCTTTGGCTCCAGTGGCCTCTGGTGATGGGGACACAAGGACAGGGGGAGGGAGAGAGGGAAGGCTTGTCGCTGGGGGTGCAGAGCCTGGGGCTTCCAAGACAATTGTCGGCAGCTGGAAGGGCCTTGCAGAGAGGGAACAGAATGAGCAAAGGTCTGGGGGTGGGCCCGAAGAAGGAGAGGTTGGAAAGAGCATGTAAGTGGGGTTCCAGAAGGCCTTGGGTACTGGGATAAGGGGCTCTGCTTGCTTTTGTTCAGCAGGCAGTGGGGAGCCCCTGAAGGTCATGCATGTTTTAGAAGAGAAATGCAAAGACTGACCCTGTGCTAACGGAGCATGGATTTGTTCTTGTCACCCCACCTTTCTGAAAGGCCGTTTCCTTTCCTGCAAAACCCGATAATGTCCATGTCCCGGACTCCACAGGGCTCTTGCGAGCAGACCTTTTCAGTGCCGCAGAGTTGACATTTGGGACCCATCTCTGGGGGTTTGGGGGAGCTGTCCTCTGCATTGCAGGGTGTTTAGCAGCACCCCCTGCCCAGACTTGCCCCAAGGGGCAGATTCTCTAGGCTGAGGCCTATTGCTTTAGGGGGTGAAATGAGACGGGGCCTTTGGGGGCAGAGTCTTGGGGGGTTTAGAGGGCAAGTCACAGGCTGTGGCCCCCACTCTGCCAGACTCGCTGGGGGCACTAACTTTTAACCTTGGGGCAAGCTTGCCATCTGATTTGCCTCCTGGTCTGAGGTTTGGAATGTTAAAAGAAATAAAACAAAATAAGGGTCGCTATGGCTAAGAGATTTACAATGGGAGTCAGGTGGCCCTTCTGGAGGTGACTGATCCGTGGCTCAGCTGGGAATCACAAACCACCCAAGAACGCAAAGCCTCGAGCACCAACGTCCCTCAAAACCCTGAGGATGGCGGGACCACAAACCAACCACAGGACAGGAGCCCCCCAGTGTCCACCAACCTCAACCAACTCATCTAATCTTTTTTTTAAAAAAGCCCTTGCCTGGAAATACCAAGATGGGACATGATTTGGGGGGCTGCCTGAATCTGTGCTCCATGAATTGCAATTCTAAGACCCTCAGATAAATGCCTTTACTACTTTGCAGTGCTGTTTGTGACTTCCTGGCTGATGGGTACCTCTTTTACTGGGAGCGAGCCCCGTCTGCTGCGTGAGCTGCGGGGGTTACAGACGCCCTTGCTGGCAGGTGAGCCTGTCCCACCCCTGCGGGAAGCAGAGGGAGCTAACGGAGGGTCAGGTGAGGCCCATCTCAGCCAGCAGGGGACAGAGCCTCGAGGACCAAGACACCCACTGATGGGGACGGCTGTCCTGGGGGGTCCCACCTAGCTCCTGACACTGCCAGGTCCAGGTCAGGCCCAGCACCCCGTTTCTGCAACAGCCTCCAGGGCCTGCCTGCAAGAGCCAGTGGTGGGCAGCTCTGGGGACAGTGGCACCCAGCTTTAAAATTGGGGGATCAGGAGTGGGCAGCATCCCCGCCTCCCATGCTGGGTGTGGGTGGGCGGCCTTCCTGGCAGGAAACAAGCTCGTCTAAGGCTCATCATGCCCATAGCAGAAAGTGTTTCTTGCTCTAAATTGCCCAAGCCCACAACGAGAGAAGCGGCCATCCCCGGTGGCCTGCCTGGCTTCTGATGTGCTGGGCTGTCATCCTCTCTGCTAAGGAAGGGACTCACCGGGGAAGAAGCAGAAGGCAGCCAGAACTATCGCCCACTTCATAATGTTCCTAGGGGACGGTTTTTAAAGAAAAGTTCATTTGCTCTCTGTTATTCAATTAGGAGACCTGCCAGGCATGCTTTTTTTAAAGGGCAGATATAATCTAATAAGTCAAATTGAATTTGATAAACTGGAGTCTGTATGTTTTCAAGAGTAATTGAAATGCCGACGGGGCTCAGATCAGGGGAGAAGGAACCAAAGGGCCGGAGAAGTGAGTGGTGTGTGGGGGGCTGGGCAGAGAGGGCCCAGGACCTGAGCTGGGGCTGGGGACAGCAAAATAGGTGGGTGGGCTTGGGGTGGGAGACATAGGACATGGGGCAGGGTGAGGTTGGAGACAGAGGGCAGAGTGGCCGCCCACTAGAAGGACAGAGCCGCTCAGATCCCAGGTCCCCACAGAGGTTCGGCCCCTTCCCCCCCAAGTCCTGCTCCCCACCCCTCAAGTATCTCCTTTCTCAGGAGCCCCTGGAGCTCATGGAGCAGAGACCCTGGCTGGAGAGACCTGATCCTTGATGGTGACACTTTGCAGGGGTCTGTCACACCCAGAGGAAGCTGAGGGGATTCCAGGCCAGGGGAGGTGGCCGTGACCCAGGGCAAGTCACACTGAGTCTCCCCAGGCAGACACGCCCACACTGCACACACACTGCCACACACGCTCACACACCTTGTATAGCCTCCCACATGCACTCACACAACACACAAGTACACTCATGCACACACGTGCACACCAGCACATACTCTCCCAAACACAGGCATGCTCATCCACACACATCTCTGCACATTCATGCTACCACCACACACATGTGTGTTCACACAAATATGCACACTCACACCATCACTTATACATAGGGTTGCACACTCACAAATACACACAGGGCTGCACACTCATGCACTCATATATATGTAAACACACACACTCTTTCACACATACCCTGGCACGGTGGACAGGGGGAGAAGTGGTGGGCACCCTGGGGAGCTGGGCAGCTGGGGAGAAGGGGTGTGGGCCCAGAAGGCAGGCGTCTGGGGGGTGCCTGGGAGGATTTGGGAACAGAGGGCACAGGCTAGACCCTGGGAGGCCCTCAGTGGGTGCTGGGTGTCAGGTGCATAGGTCAGGATTTCCGAGGCCCCTGCTCCATTTGGGGGTCCTCAGTCTCCTGGTGGGGGCCCAGGGTGGGTTGTGGGAGACTAGCACATCTGCCCATACACGGAGGTGCCTGCAGCCCAGACACACTGCACCACCTGCTGCTCCAGGACTGTGGGCCGAGGGTGCTTAGGGGATCCCAGCTGGCATCCAGGCGGGTGGTTCCGGAAGCCCTCCTTAGTCGCCCCAGACCCCTCCCGCCAGGCCATCTCTTCCTCCCCAGAGTCTGGGGCTGGCGAAAGCAGGGCGGATGCCAGGGTGGGGCAGGGCCTCCCAGGAACCCCCTGCTCCAACTCCCAGCTGTGCCCTGTGTCCACCTGCTGCCACCCCTGGTGCTGGGCAAATGTACCTTATGATTTGGGGGTACCATGTGGAAACGAACGAAGATGGCCCAAGTGAGGCCAGGCAGAGGCTGCTCATCTAGAGCTCACGCTTGGCAGACTGAAGGGCTGGCGGGTATGGGGTGGCTTCAGCGGGTAGAAGGGCGGCTGTGGCTGTGCCCTGACGAGGCTGTTGGCTGGGAGCAGCGAGGGCAGCACGCGTGGGTCTCTCCGGTTGGCCCTGAGATGGAAGCGGGGGCAGAATTGGCGCAGAAGCCGCAGTCCCGGCAGCTCGGGGCTACTCCTCCCTTAGGTGGGGTGGCTGTGGGGCTCACACTGCGTGGCCAGGTCCAAAATGACCCATGAGCTGAGCCGCTGTCCGGGCCTGCTTCCATTGGTCAGTGTGCGGTGATACTGTGACCCCAAGCCCACCACGTCCATCACAGCAGTGGAGACTGTCCTTCCACGTTGCCCACCTGATGTTTCAGAGGCAGGGGTGGAAGACCCCAGTCAGGGCCATATCCAAACCCTGGCTCACTCTGTATCCCAGGCCAGTATCGGACCCAGGCCTCAGCTTCCCCATTGGCAATGCATCATACAAGAGGCCTTGCTGAGCCCCTTTAGCAAGGAATGGTCTGGAAGCTAGAGAGGAGGGAGCTCCAGTGTGCGGTGTCTGCAGAACACTGGAGTCAGGCGCTGGGTGTCAGGTCCGAAGAGCATGGCCTTCCCAGGTGCAGGGGCATCTATCTGGGTTGCTCGGCCCTGGGTCTGGAGCTCTCCGTCCACGGGCTCCATCTCCCCTCTCTCCTCTGAGCCACCTGAGAACAGAAGGGGATGCCTCTAGCAGTGGATTTTCATTCTTCAGACTTAGTCTCAATCCAGCCTGATCCTGTCACTTCTGTTGGGGGTGGCAGAGGTGGTACCTCATGGCACAAAAAGGCTGCCACGTGCTGGCCCACCCAGGTGAGGAGGGAGGATGGGGGGCCATGGTGAGCTGGTGGACAGCTCAGCAGCCCTCCAGCCTGTCTCTTCAGGTGACGTGAGGGTGAAAGGAGAGGGTGTGAGTCAAGCATGGTTGTGACCATCAGCTCCCTTCAGCAGCACGCCGGGCAAGGCAGAGTAGTGGCCTGGCTACATCCTTCTGAGGGACAGCACGTCCCCTCTGGGGCCCTGGGCCCACTCCAGCTTAGTGAGGGAGTCTAAGGCTGGCAAGAGAACCCGGCTCAGCCCCTCTTGGGAAAGGCCCTGAGTGTGGGCTGACCTCCAGGCCTCAGTCAAACAAAACGTTCACCCCATGCGGCACCAAGGGGTGGCCTCGGCCCCCTAATCTCCACCAGCCCCCTTCAGAAGACCATTCAGTTTACATTAAACTGTGTGCTGGCTTTGCAAACACAGCTCCAGTCAGACTGTTTTCAGCCCCCCGGACATTCCAGAGACACTCTGTCCTGCACCCCACGCCCCCCGGCCGAGGGTCACTGTGGAATGGCTGGCTCGTAGCCTTCCTGGGGTCTCAGGTGCCTTGAGGACTCAGTGAAAGGGAGAGGCCCTGTACCCGTAATACCACACAGACCCTTGGCCCCTGTGACCCTCTGTGCCCTGTGTCCTCTCACATTCTCCTCATGGCCACACCGGACACAGACATCACTGCCCCCCATTCACAGATGGGATGCCGGTTTTCTCAGGGAGGTCGAGGAACCACATCAAGGCCACGTGGCTTGTAAGAGCTGGGACTTGAGCCTGGGTCTGAAGCACCCCAAAGCCTGGGCTCCTAAGTCCCACCGTATTGGGTCAGGTGGGGACCGTCAGGGGAAACCGGTAAGGAGGTGAGGGGAGATGACGGGAGAGAGGGAGAAGCCGGGCGAGCCCCGGCAGGCGCACCGGCAGCCCTGGAGCAGAGGCAGCTTCTTAGGGCCGGTGTGCTTTGAGCATTTTGGTCAGTCGTTCGGGGCTGTGCAGGGAGAGCTGCAGGGTCCCAGGTCCCAAGGAAGCTCCAGAAATGGGTACAGCCATGAGCCGTCAGATCAGATCTGCTGCAGCTGGGGTGGGCACCCGGCCACAAAGGGGGGTCTCATGTGACACCTTGCTCTCCCGACATGGGGGCAGCAGACAAGTTACTGGTTGATGGACGAGCCCCCATGTACTTGCTCGGCTTAGGCTGGATGACACGACGGGTCCATCTCCTCCTGGAAAGGGCCCAGGCTTGGGGCACATAACTGCCCGTGTCTGTGTCTGCTGCCTCTTGCTTCCTTGAGGTCCCCAACTCGACATGGCCCCAAAACCCAGAAGGAGGGAGATGCCGGGGAAAATGGCACCTCACCAACCCGATGACCCACTACCGTGAGAAAACCAAGACCCAAACACCCATGATCCCCGAACAAGCCCATGTTCAGATCCACCTACACCAAGCCAAGCAGCATTCCGAAGCCGGGACGTGCGCGTCTCAACGACAGTGTTCATTTAGAACCTTCCATCGCAATGACCCAGACACGAGCCTGAAGGAGCTGGGATGATGCCTGGAAAAGTTCGCGACGCCCCAATGAGCCTCTTGACAGGCATGAATTGGTACAATAATCAGAAAGCATTTTCGACATTGAGTGGCTGCCGATGACCGCGGCGTGATTCACGCTGCCCCGTGGCCCGTGGCTTTTCGCCATTGTTTCCAATTTCACTGGTGACGCAATAGAATTTGAATTTTATAAAAAGGATTTTTCCAAATGACTTCTTCTGGCATTCTCAAGCAATTACTTTACTTCGAGACTCTTTCTCCCTGCCACCGGTCATTTCTGGCAGTGCGAGCGCTGGAATGAAACACTGGGGTGCTCCCCGCCCCCTGCCCTGGTTTGGTTTCCTGCTGAGGGTGTGGGTCTCCCCAAAGATTTGTGCCTCCAGGTGGGAGCTCCTGCTAACAGGAAGAGGAGGGCATCTTCAAGGAGCCATGGAACAGACGGACTCTGGAATTTAGTTGTTTATTTTGGGAATCTTAAAGACGTTCATGGTCTCTGACCAAAAATCCCACCATTAGGAATTTACAGAGATGGAATCGGAGACCCCCCCCCCCCGAGGCTGTGGTGTTTATCACAGGCAGGGTGAAGCTGGGGACACTAGAAAATGACAAAAGAACAAAAAACGTGCTCTGAACAACCAGATTGGAGGAATTTGCTTTCCTACCTGCTGTACTTATCATCAGACATTTGTGTGCGATTATGAGCATGTAGGTATGACTTGCTTCTGGCCATTGCTAAGAGAAAGACATTAGCTAAAAATGAGAAGCCGGGAGGAGAGGGTAAAATCCATACTCCTAGGCAGGGGTCCAGAGGAGGGCAGGGAGCCTCCAGGCAGCCAGGCCAAAGGCCCCCTCCTCCCCGGGGTGTCTCCCTCCACCCCCACATGGCCCAGGGGTCTGGTCTGGACTTCCTACGTCACGCTCCACCAAGCAGGTCAAGGAAAGTTCCCCAAAAGGCCCAGCTCCACGGAGCAGCACTCCACTGCCCAGCTGTCCCCCGAAAAGTCATCCGTGATGAGGCTGAGCAAGGTGGCAAGAGGCTGGCGGTCCTACCTCCACTGCCACCTGGACACACTTGGTCGCCTGAGAAGTTTCTCCAAAAGCTGCAAACTGGCAACTTGCTTTTGCAACGGGATGAGACATTTTCCATCTTGAAGTCTGAATCAATACACATACTTCCTCTGGGACTAGGAAAGCAGCCCTCCACCCCTGAAAGGGCCCTCCGATCCCAGCGAGCGCCTGCCTCACCTGTGTGCGCAGCCCAGACCCCACATGGGACTTCTCATGCGTTTCCTCCGCAGCCGCTTCCCGAGGGCCTCGCCTCGTGGCCTCTGCGGCCACCTGGGCCCAGGCTTGGCGGAAAGGAAGCATCAGATGAAAGCTCCTAGGACCCCCTCGTGCCCCCCAGGGAGCTTGGGAAAGGATAACCAGGCCGAGAAAGCCACCCCAAGGAGCCAGACCTTTAGACTTCCAAGAACCGCCAGTAGCTTTCAGCGTTCTCCAAGCTCAACCACCTGTGTTTGGCCCTGCTGTTGGGGTCAGCCAAGGACGGGCGTCTGGTCCCCCAATGAGCCACCCCTGGCCCCTCCAGGCCTCACTGGGTCTCCTTGGAGGTGACGCACTCTGTATTGAACTTTTTTTTCTGGACGTTTTATTCTTGGGAAGAATACGTCTTTATATGACTGTAAGCCGCTTCTTGGGAAAGGGAACATTTCAAAAGAAATTTAAAGTATCTTCTCGGGCAGCACGCTATCACGCAAACCGTCATTTTCACAGCCGAAGTATTTTCAAAGGGAGGAATAAATGCTATTTTCTTTCTTCCCTTGCGACAGTTACGGGTTTTTCAGTAAGACCACATTATGTTGGGGTTACTGCGAGACCGCCTTCGTTACAAAATCTCATCACATTGCCTTACGCGATGTCCTTTCATTTCTCAAAACTGAAGAAGCAAAATGAGCATAAATATCCCAAATTACATTAATCTAACAGCGTTCTGATGACAATGAGCCAAAAGACACGAAATAGACCATTCTGATGGTGGCTGTGTGTGGGGACTCCAGAGCAAGAGCGGGCTGCTGAGTCCTCCTCGGCTCAGCCCCCCAACTTCGGGGTCCCTCACCGAGTGTCCCTGGGCCCTGGAAACCCTCACAGATGCACGAGGTTTGCGTACACTTCCCTCCTGAGCTGTCCACACACCAAGATTTTGACCCCTCCTGAGACTCCCAGACGGGAGACACCCCCACTCCTTCCCTTTGGAAAGTTCACTTCAGAACTAATTTCACGTTTTCTTTGGCTTCACTTTGATCCGCATGTAAAGGCCACGTGGGGCTGAGGACTCACATGGCGAGGGGCCAGCCAGCAGGGAGGCCACCCCTCATCCCCGGGCCTTCTCCCCTCTTCTGATGCGGACCCCCTTCCTGCCTCCCGGATCTGAGGTGCCCCGGCTCTGCCCAGCCCACGTCCTTAGGAAGCTCTCACCTCCCTGGGCCTCGGGATACACATCGGGACCCAGGGTGAGGAGAGAGGCCGGAGTGGGCGAGCTCCCCAGCGTGTCCTGGATGCAAGCCCAGTCTCTCTCTTTCTCCGCAAGTGGGAGCAAAGGGGCACCCTAGAGGTGGCGGCCTGGCCTGGCCTCCACGGGCTTCCCCTCCGGAGCTCCTGGGAACCGGGAAGAGGCTACCCTCTGTGGAAGGCCTTCGGGTGTGCAGTTAGCAGGTGTGGGTTACAGGGCACCCCAAGAGTGAGAAAGAACACCTGGGAGCCTCTCCTGGGAATGGGGTTCAGGAGGAGGTTGGGGGTGGAAGGTTCGGCATCAGGCAGACCCTGTCACAGTTGGTGAAATGAGGCCAGACTCTTGACCAAACACACTTCGGCTGTGCCCATCACAGCTCTCGACTCTGCCCCCAGATGAAAGGAGCAGCGGCCGGAATTAGGCCCCAACCCGCCGGGGAGAGAACATTAAAGCAGCTCTCCTGTGAGTCAGGCCAGGCCGGGCAGGGCCTCTGTGGTCCTTTCATCTTCGCAGATCAGCTCCTCGGTACAGCACTGACTCAGGCTGCCCTGCCTCCGCGGTGTGGGGCCCTGGAAAGAGCCGCCCTGTCTGTGTGCTCTGTGTCTCGCAGGGCACGGCAGCTCCTTGGACACATCCACTGCCTGAGCTGCTGCCAGGCTTTCCCTTGGGGCAGGAAGGCCCAGCCACCAGGTCCCTTCACACCCCCAGCCTGCAGGGCTGCAGAACGTTCTAGAACCCACATGCTGCTCTCATTCGTTTGCAGGCCATGGGATCTATGGATGGAAGGGAGGAAAAACAGAAGCCTCCGAGAGCAGCTGGAAGGAGGAGAGGTCCCTGGTTCTCTTGCCCAGTCCCTCTGCCCATCTCCATTCCCCTCACAAGGGGCCTCTAGCTGCACTCACCACCTGGCAACCCTCCCAGCTTTCGTCTGACATTTCTGCCTGCCCTTTCTTCTAGTAACAGCATCCACAGATCCAGGTGTGGGCACCGGCCCAGGCCTGGCCAGTCAGCTTCCTCCATCCCTCTGGCCACAGTGATTGGCTAGTGGGCATGAGGCTCAATTCAATGCAATGACATCGATTCCGGGACCGGGGCAGCCTCTGTTGGGACAGAGCAGCTCTAACCTGGCTGGGCCTGGAGCTGTGGGCCTGGAGCTCAGGGAATTCCACCTGCTGGTGGAGCCGCCACAGGAGGAAGCAGAGTTGGGAGAGGGAAGGGGGGAGTTCGGACCTTCAGCCCGCGGACCCAGCCTTGCCTGAACTCCTACCATCCCTGGGCTTTTCAGTTACTTGCACCAATACTGATGGTGCTCACACTGGTGGGTTTCTGTTACAATTGGGAAAGGCTGAATTCGACCCTCTCCCCAAGTCATATCCTTGTTCATGGCACAGTTCCACCCCTCGTTACTCGGCCTGGATGACGCATGGCCCGTTTGAACCTCAAGTCTGTGCCCAGTTGCCCTTTAATACACAAACTGACAGTATCAAATACCTTCCCATGTGAGTTGGTGTCTCCTCTCCAGCTGGGTGGCAAGCACCCTGAGAGCGGGGCCACAGCACCCGGCCTTGGTATTGCCTACAGCACATAACACAAAGTCAATTGAGGTGAATCTACTGAGTGAACACCTGTGGTTGGCTCCAGCCTCAGGAGCAAAGGCAGGTCTCTAACTTACGTGCCTTTGGGCATCTGTGGCTCTTTTAGTGATTGGCAGGAAAACCCCACACTCCAGCTGAAGTGCACCCTGGTCATTTCCCCAATGCTCCCCCAGCCCCTTTCACCCACTCTCTAAGTGCCCCAATACAAGGCTGAACCACGGCCAGTGTCTCCAGGGGCTTCTGCCATCTCCCAGCAGGCATGCCTTTGTGTGGAACTAGACACTGTAACACGTGTTCATCTGCCCACGGGGAGGGCTGTTGGCCCTTGAGGGGCTTGTGGTTGACACAAGGAAGTGCAGCACGGGGTGGAGGGTGACCAGAAGGGCCAGTCAGACCTCAGCAGAGTCCGTTGTGACTAGTGGACACACAGGGCCACCCCACCCCTGTGATACTGACCTCAGCTCTGAAATGGGGAAGCAAAGTGAGCCCCAAACTGCTGGCATTCAAGGCCGAGCAGGACAGTTACATGGCTGGATGGTAAGGGCTCATTTCTACCAGGAGATCAAGTTACCAAAATGAAGAGGTCGTGTTTGGTAGCAGGGGCAGCCTTACCACACCAGGGGCTCGGTGAGGCCTGCAACAGAGAGTCCAGTGCCAACAGCCTGAGGGGTGAGGAGATAGGAACAAGCACGGCCCTCCTTCCCCTCTGCCCACACTGTCTGTCTGATCTGCTCTGGACTTAGGGACATGTCCCTCCTGCCTCGTCTATATGGTCCCTCAGTACCACCCAAGACCTCAGAGCCGCAGGAGGGAGGGGACTTCATTGAATGTTTGTGACATGACAGCCCTGACCACCAAGTCTCCTGCACTCACCTGTGGATCTTGGCAGCTTGGGAGCTGGCACCCGGATGGATGGACACACAGACAGCTTTGTGTGCAAGACTGAGCCACAGGAAGATGCCCGGGATGCTTCTGGGGAGTGACACACAGGACATGTGGGCCCCAGGGCAGCAGGCTGCAATAATGCTGCCTTCCCTATCCTCTTCCAACTCTGCACACTCTAACCTTGGTTAGGGAATGGATTTGGGGTGATGGAAATAAGGTAACTTTACAACAAAGATTTAGCTCGTTGATACATGAAACTTGTTCACTCTATTTCTACTTTCTATTACTGAAGAACTGACCAACAAAATCAAAAGCAAGGTGGGCTGTGCCTTGAGGCGGCGAGCAGTTGGCCATCTCAGGACTCTATTCTCTCAGGAAGGAGAAATGACCAAGCCCCACACAGCAGTAACATTTAAGGATGTGGCTAGTGAGTTTGCTGAGGAGGAATGGCAACAATTGAAACCTGCTCAGAGGAATTTGTACAGGGATGTGATGGTGGAGAAACATAACAACCTATTAACAGTGGGCCATCAACTCATCAAGCCAGATGTCATTTTCAAGTCGGAGCAGGAAGAACAGCCATGTGTTGTTAAAAAAGAAAGATTCAGATGATGTTCAGAAAAAGCCTGGGAGGCTAGTGAAACAATGGAGAAGGAACAGCAAGGATTTGTGCAAAGGGCTGCAACCATACTTGCGAAAACCTTACCTGAGGAAAAAGGCAGTGAATTTTAAAAAGTTGAAAAAAAAGTCTTCTCTGAACTCAGACATTAATTTTACAAGGAAATGCCTCCATAAGCATGACTCTTTCGGAAAGAGTAGGAAACATAATTTAGACCTATCTAATCATGATAGGGGCCAAGAGAAGAGACATCATGAATAAAATAAGTCTGGAAGAGTTGCTCTCTAGGTCATCCCCTATTGTAGTAGCACCCTTTAGGCATACTCAGTGCAGAAAAGGCTTCATTCAGGAGCTGGACCTCATCAGACATTTGAGAATCCATACTGCAGAGAAACTTTATGAGTGCTACAATTGTGGAAAAGCCTTTATGTGAAAGACATGCCTTAATTCACATAAGAAAATTCATTTGGGAAAGAGGCCTTATGAATGTAACAAATGTGGGAAAGCTTTCATTCAAATGCATAACCTCATTTGATACCGTAGAACTCACACAGGAGGAAATCCCTATGTATGTAAGGAGTGTGAGAAAGCCTTCTGCCACAAATATAATCTCACTGAGCATGAGATTATTCATACTGGACAGAAACCTTATGAGTGCCCTAATTGTGAAGAAAACATACAGATACAAGAAAAACCTCGTTGTGCATCTGAAAATTCATACTGGAGAGAAACCATAGGAATATAAAGCATGTGGGAAAGCCTTCTCTCAAATTTTATCTGTTATGGCACACATGAGAAGTCACATAGGGCAGAAACCATACAAATGTGGTTTATGTGGAAAAGCTTTCTCTCAGTACTCAACATTTACTTCACATAGGAGAAATCAGACAGGTGAAAAACCTTATGAATGTAATGTATGTGGGAAGGCTTTTTCTCAAAAAGGGTCTCTTATTGTACATGAGAGCTATCATACAGATGAAAACCTTATGAATTTAATGACTGTGGAAAAGCTTTTATTCAGGTGTCAAGCCTTATCATACACCAAAGAGTTCATACTGGAGAAAAACCTTACACATTTAAGCATTGTGGGAAACCCTTTAATAATAAATCGGGTCTCACAGAGTACAAAAAAAGTGCATTCTGTGGAGAACACTTATGAGTGTCCTAATTGTAAAAAAGCATTCAGCTATAAGAAAACCCTGACCGAGCATCTGAAAATTCGTGCTGGAGAAAAAAAACTTATGAATGTGGGAAAACCTTTTCTCAAATTACATCACTTTCTATACATATAAGGAGTCACACAGGGGAAAAATCCTATGAATCTAATGAACCTGGGAAAACCTTCTGTCAAAGCTCAGCACTTATGACACATAAAAGAAGTCATAGAGGTGAAAAACCATTTAAGTGTAATGAATGTGAGAAGGCTTTTACCCAAAAAGCCTCTCTTACTGCACATTTGAATTGTCATGCAGATGATAAATCATAAGTATAATATATGTGGAAAGTCCTCTCAAATTTCAGCCTTTACTCTACACGTGAGGACATATACATATGAGGACATATACACAGGTCTCGTATACAGGTGAGAAACCTGTGTAATGAATGTAGAAATTCACATCTCATACCTCATAAAAAAAATCATGGTGCACCAAAACACTACAGAGGTGGGAAAGCCTTAAGCAAATACTCAGAATGTGTGAAGCACAAAAAGATTCATAACAAGGGAAAACATTGTTGGTACATTTGAAAGCCTGCACCACATTGTACTTCATGATGAAACTCAGAAGCATGAGTATTAACGTCGGGCACAAATGAGGCATGCCTGCTATCACTGCTATTTATTGGCAATAGTATTGGATGATCTAGTCAATGAAACAATATGAAGAAAAGAAACACATGATATATAGATTGGAAATAGAATATAAAGTTAAGATCACGTACAGGACAGGCCAACTGAAAATACAGTATTTCAGCTCATAGAAAAGTGATGTAAATGGCTTTTAAGCATATAAAAATATACTTAACTTTGCTCATAAGAAAAATGCGAATAAAAACTATAGATGGCAAAAGATATGGAAAAATTGGAAACCTCATACAATCTCACAGGCATGTAAAATGGTGCAGCTACTTCGGAAAATAGTTTTGCAATCCCCCAGTTAAACACAGAGTGCAATAAATCTGTTAAAACAAAAATGAAAGCACAGAAAGATGCAATTTCTCACCTCATATTAGCAGATTCCTAAAATTGTGACTTCAAGTTCTGTTAGCAAGGTAGTAAGGAAATTGGTACTCCTATATGTCGCTAGCATGAACACAAAATGATACAACATCTATGAAAGGGAAGGTGGCAGAATTTACACAATTACATATAACTTTGGGTTTGATCCAGCAATCCCACTTCTGTGCATTTATCCCCCAAATACACAGGCATAAATACCAAAAGGGTTATGTACAAGGTGTTATCAAATACAATTTTTTAAATAAGAGATTAAAAAGAACCAAATTTTCCATCAGTAGGTGCCTGGTTGAAGTAATTTATGGGGTAGCCACATCATAGGGTACTGTGCAGTTTTAAAAAATAATGTCTACACTAAATGGAGTGCTATTAAGATTATATTGCTAATTGTAAAAGAAAGGTGAACAAAGGTACAGTTATGGTCTATTTATGTTAGGAAGGAGAGGAGATATGTATTTGCTTTCATTTTTAAAAGGGCAAGAGAAAATACCTAGTTACAGGGTGGGCAAGGAATAGGTGGTGGTGGTGGGAACAGCATAGAAGTTAGATTTCTTTGAATATTGTATTTTGTAGCTTTAACTTTGGATGAATATAAATATTTTATGTAAATATTTTAGTTGTAAAAAATTAAATTATAAAAAACAGCTTTGCTTTAAAATTGAAAACAAATTTAAAGAATAAAAAAGAACCAGTATTTACAATTGGTGGCATAACCATGCAAGAGAATGGTCACTGTTTTAAGTAATTAAGTAATTATATGCATGTTGATGATCTCATTTTAGAGTGTTGTTTACATAATGTGGGATAAATTAAGTAAATATGTGATAATCTATCATTCCCAGTGTCAATGATAATTGAGACTTTTGGCATAAGAAAAATTGGATACATATGTAAGATTTTAAAAAAGGTTGAATAAAAGCATATAGATCTAAGAAAAAACAAAAAAGCAAACAACAACCAAAAACAGAACAAACATAACCTGAACAATAAGAAAATTCAGCAAGGTCATGAGGTATATGCGAATGTGCAGAAAAAACCTTCCCCCTTCTAAACAACAACTGGATAGAAAAGTGAATGAGAAATCCCACTTAGAGCAACAAATGCAGAATAGTTAGAATAAAAACAGCAAAAATGTTTAGAAACTGCGTGAAGAACACCTGAAACAGCCCTGATGAGCCCATGTGGGAAGCCATGCCATGATCCGGGAAGGAAGACCCCAGGATGTCAGCTGTCCCCAAGAGAATTTATTCATTTAACATTATCCTAATGAAAACACCAAGAAGGCTTTTCCTGGACTAGACAAGCTAATTTGAAATTTGGGGTGGAAAAATAAACCATCAAAGTCAAGGGCAGCTGTGACTGCTTCAAGAAGAGACGAGCAGGGGGAGAGCCAACTATTATATAATTGCCAAAGCTCCAAACTGCCATTGCGCACTGGATACGATGGTACTAGACATGGAAAAAAAAAACAGTCCTTGTCTTTTAGTGGTGTATGGAGCATGTTTGTGAATACAGTGGCATGATATCTGGACTCTTCTTCAAGATAATCCAGTGGGAGTTGACGGAGCAGGAGTTGGCTATAAGTGAAACAAGATGGCCAGGAGTTGGCAATTATTTAAACTGGTGACAGGAGCCAGGGGTCCACTGAACACTCTCCCTCCTTGTGGTTGGTGCCCGTGAGTACAGGATGTGGTGAGGCAGAAGAGGCTTTGCTGGTGAAGGGAAGGGTCCTGAGATGAGGAGAGCTCCTGGATTATGCCCTAAGTGTCACCACGCCAGGCCTCGAGAGAGGGAGGCAGGAGGAACAGACCCAGCAGCAGGAGACACGGTGACAGAAGAAGCTTGAACAGAGCGAGGAGGAGCCAGGGAAGGTGGGGGGCCTCCAGGAGCAGAGAAAGGCCAGAAGCCTCCAGAAAGAGCAGAGCTGCTGATGCCTTGATTATAGATGGGAGCTCCAGAACTGAGAGAATAAATCTGTGTTGTTTGAAGCTGCTACGTTTGAGATCATTTGTTACAGCAGCAGAAGGAAACACATACACTACTTTTTGTAATTTTTGAAACTTTCCGCAATAACAAAGCTTAAAAAACATGTTGCAAAGCCTCAATAATTAAAATGGTGTGGTTGCTGGTAGGCGAATAGTCAGGGAGAACAGTGGGATAGGAAAGTCCAGAAATAGAGCCAAATGCCCTCCGGAAGTTAGCATAACGTAGGTGGCTAGCAGTTCAGTGGGGGTAAAACTGACTTTGATAAATGGCAAGTACACGGGTTAAACTGCAAAGGCAAAACTACCAAAGTTGTTTAGAAGAAAATGTGGAAAGATTCCTTCATAGCTTAGAGTGAGACAGCCCTTTCTAACAGATTCAAAATCCAGAAGCCATAAAAAAAAAAGATTGAGATGTTCCATCTCACTAAAAAAAGAAGACAAACCTCTGTCTAGCAAAACAAACAGGCGGGACTCCAAGGGACAACTAAGAACAAATATTTGCAACTCATAACACAGATCAAAGGCGAATCTTCCTAATATCTGAGGAATTCCTTGAAAATTGAGGGAGTAATAGACCAATAGCACAATAGGGAAAAAAAAAAAAAA